>VXBQ01015769.1:377955-478508 GCA_013400175.1 Phainopepla nitens
GCGGCCCCGGCTCCGCCGCCGTCCCTCCGCATCGCCCCGACACTCACATCCCCCCTCGCGCTTTGCTTCACAGCTCGTTGATGAACACAGTTGAGCGGGCCTAGTCACGAGCTGTATCTTTGCATTCTGTGGCCTGCTTTCCTAAGGAAAGCAGATTGCCGACCGTGATCATCTGTTTTTCTGCATTGTTACCCTTGGTCCCAATCAAAATGAACCAAAAAAAACCTTTTCAAAAAAAAAAGTTGGCTACAGCAGTGCTAGTAAACAGCCTTACTCTGATATTTAGAGCCAGTAGTCCTTCATACCTGCTAGGAATTAAATGTGCTGTGCCATCCACCCCACCCCATCTCAGCTACAGTCACACACACGGTGTTGGAGTGCCGACCGCTTACAGACAAGCGCACCCATTCTCCAGGCACAGGCTGCAATGTTTTTATATACTATTGTAGCCAGAGGTTCTGCTCCGTTCTGGTAGCCGGTGGCAGTCACAGAGTGGAAATAGGAGAATTTCAGGTCCTCCTTTACGTACTGCTGAACCACTACACAGCCTTTTCCCATTCCAAGTCATTGCTGATGGCATGCAGGGCAGGGACAAAGTGGAACAAGGCACATGCTGCCTCAACTCAAGGAGTAATTTAAGAACATTTGAAAATGGAACATTGATGATCCCTTCCTTTGGTCTTCTCCATTAATCAGGGAAGTGGTGGAGGTACTTAATAAAGTTTTCTGACCATGTTAATAAGATAGCACATATATACAAACTAAAATGAGAATAAAATCAAACACATATAGTAAGATAAGCTAATATGATTGCAATCCAATGTCCACTAACTTGTTCTTAGAGCCCTACCAGTCTAGAGAGAAAGAAACAGAACTGAATAATAATAAAAAAAAAATAGCAGGAAATTACTATTTCTTGAGTACCTCAGTAACACAAGGGCAGCGTGGGTCTGAATTGCAAAGATGCAAACTCTCAGCTGGGAACAGTGAGAGGAAGAGAACATGTCTGTCTGTGTCCATCCCCATGCTGTGCTGAGCCTGGGATGAACTCATCACAGAGCACAGGCTCAGTGCAGGGAAACTGGTCCACCCAGGGCCTCTGAAAGCACAGCTGTCCCTTCTAAAGAGTTTCAGAAAAATAGGCCTGGAATCACAGACTTGTGAAGAGGAAGGCAACTGACCAAAAAGAAATCAGAAAGAATAAAGTCATGAAGTTAAGGAAGTTGCCGCTGTAGATAAAGACATGCTGAGAAAAGAGGTTATTGCTTACTTCCCTCCTCTTATACCTTCCCTAGAAACAGTTTGTTTTGTACCTCTAATATTCCAGCGTTTGGCTAACCTCACCTCCAGTCTTACTGTCCCACCTGAATACTATTAGGTCTCTGCAAAAAACATAACCCACAGCTGCTGATGCCCATGTGCAGAATTGGTGCCCTCTCATCCCAGCTTTTAAAAGGGCACCAAAAGTCCTGGCTGTAAGAAGAAAGGTTAAGAGTTTGTTCCATTGCTATGGGGTGCTCTTGTTAAGATTCAGACGGTGTTCTTTTGTTTTCATTGATAACTGCTGTTGGTATTTAAAATTTTCCACGTGGTGCAAGAAAGCAGCAAGAGAAAGTAAATGTGTAACTAAATACAAATATAATATAATTATGTAATAACAACAACAATTTTGTAATAATTGGAAGGATAATAAAAATGCCTAAGACAAACATGCTGTGCTAGAGATGAGCGGTAAATTAGGATTTTAAAATGTTTAAAATGTTTAATAATCTAAAATGCTGTTAAATTACAGAGGTAAAGCCATCATTAATATATATTTTATTTCCACAGTGTCACTTTGTTCTTTTCATTATTGGTTGATCAGTCACCTTGAACACAGAGGGGTAGGGAGAAACAGTTGTGAAGATTGGAATATATTCTGGGTTTGATTTACAGCAGAGGATTGATGCCTCCTTGATGTGACCCCTACTGTCATAAACAGATAGACAAACATAAAAGTGGGTAAACCAACATCTGAGGGTTTTATGACATTCACAGCTTGCCCTAAATGTTGTTCCCAATACTTCAAGCACATAATTTATATTCCCAAGTAGGCTAAATGTGGTTTTCTTGTCCAGGTTACCATATAGCCAGTTAAGCATTTTTTACTTCACAAAGTTCTGTGAGAGGGTTTTCTGTGTGAAATGTGCCTCTGGAGCCCATCTCCTAGATTTATACACGATGCTTCATCTGAAGGTCAAGTGCAGAGCAGAAAAACAAGGGTGATGGCTGGCTGGCTTTTGTCACAGCAAAGGGAACGAGGTGTTTCTGACTGCAGTTTCCCTGGCCTAGACAAATGCTCTGGGAAAGCCTCATCTCATTTTCCCCCTGAGAAGGACTTTTAAAATTCATTGCACATAATGTGCTGCTGGCTGTTGGCAGAAACCCTGGGAACTTCAGACAAATGAAGCTCGCAATGCTGCAATGGTTTAGGCTGCAATGACCACGACTACAGGGGAATACAGAGTGAAACAGTACATTGTGCAATGTGATTTCTGGGCAGTGGCATGGAGCTCATGATGGAAATCTTATTAAACATCCCTGGACAAGCCATACTTATCAAGATTGGTATTAGACTGGTTACCAGGAGCTGCAGAATTGCTCTCAATGCAGCATTGGCTGTGGGTAGCCAAGGTTAATAAGGAACGTGACTTTAGTTCAGTACAGAACTTGCAGCAGTTTGTACAGAGGATGAAAATGAGAGGCATGTTGTAAAGGTTTTGTTGCCTAAACACGTATCACTTCAGGCAGCAGTGGAGCGAGGCCTGTGAGTTGCATTTCCACCCAGTACATCTCTCCAGAGCCTCCTGCTTCACTAAGGGTGTGCACATATAGCAAACCATTAAACATTGTCTGTGCAGACATGATGTACATCATAGCCGAGACCTTCAGTCCTGAAAGCACACACTCCTGTATACCTGAGCTAAAGAAACAGCTGGCTGGACTTAGCATGCACTTGAGACCCAAAACAGGAAACAACCACCTCCTTAAGGGCTTGTAGCTCTCTCTGGGTGCAGGGTGGAAGTCCTGACTTGATAATAGCTGTTGAGAATACCATGTCTAAAATGGCAACTCCCTCTCAACACACTGCCTGCTCCTTTTTCATCCTCCTTTGTGTAGCCAAGAGAAGTTGCAAGGGATAGAGGGGGACTGAATTTCTCCTTGGATTCTTTCCTACATCTTCTGACTAGAATTCCTAGTGAGGTAATTGGGTGGAAGAGTTAGTGTACTTGTCCTTTCCTCATTCTGTGCTTTCTCATCAGCTGTCGCAATTAGCATAAATACATCCAAGGACTAGATTCTTGTCAGGAGCAGCTTGGAGAGGCCAGTGAGCCAGCTGTGCCCATTTTTCATTCTACTGAAATAGTGCACACAGCAGAAGGCACCATGGTGGCCCATGCATTGGAAGAGTCATCTGTGATTTCTAGATATGGCCCTAATTTTCCCCCTCCACCTCCAAAAAGGGAGGAGAAAGGAATAGGTTGACATTCTTTGGGTTCACCATTTGTTTTTTACCTTCTTGGGTCGGCTCAAAAATAGCCAGGGAAGGATGGCTCTGAAGCCATGTTTTATGTCTGTGAGTACAGGAGGAAAATCTGAAGTAAATACTGATCTTCTAAACAGATTCACTCTCCTCTTCCTTGTGCTCAGGAAGGCCATTTCCTCAAATACAGTCAGCAAATGTCAGCTAGGACAGAGATTCCCCAGGGAATCTGGAGGGAAAAGAAAACCAGAAACACTGCCTAGGACTAGGAAAACTGAGAGGAGTCTGTGCTGAAAAGCACCAATATGGTCAAGTCATCTCTGCATCTACTTAGTAGCTGCCTCTAATCACCACAGCCCCTTACTCTTTTTGACCCCAAAGAAAAGCCACAGTAACACATTCATTTTCTAGGTTTTTTGTTATTGTTTTCAAGAGCAGGACAGTCATTCAAGCTCTTAAATTTGAGTACTGAAAACAGGTGGTTGTAGAACAGGAGCACCTTTCATTTGTCCTTCACATGAGTTAGAAATCTGATAATTACAAAAGGGATGGATCTGAGTGGAGTTTGTTGCTGGTCTAAGAGATGAGAAGGTTGAGTTCTGGCTCTGGTTCCTTCACTGGTTGTGGGCAGGTGATTTGTCATTGGGGAAGGGAAAACCCAGCCAAAATAGAGAAGAGACTGCTGGGCTTAAATGGGTAGAGGGAGAGATAAAAAGATAAAACAGTTCCAGAGAAGGAACATCACAGTATGTGCACTCTGCCCATACACATGCTCTCATGCCTGAGAGAGTCAGGAGTTCTCTGTAGATCAAGAATCATGGAGGCCCCTGGAGGAGAATACAGTTTAGTCACCATAATCCTCAGTTCTGTGTTGGGGTTCAAAGTCATTTTGCCAAGCAAATGTAGTGGCAGTCCTTGGAAGAGGGACTGAAACAGAAAGGGTCTTCCCTCCCCTGTGTTGTCTCTTGAAGAGAGAAACCAATGTGTGCTAAAGGGTGTGAGAAATAAATAGAACAAGAGAGCAGAGATGTTATTTGGGGGCAAACTAGGCAGTTTAGACCCGTGTATGTCTACAGGTTCGTGATGTGCCTGAGGCTGAGGGTGCAGCAGAGGTGGAGGGGGACTCCTCATCTGTTGTGTCCCCTTGTTCCTCCTTGTGGAGACCAAGGCTGATGTGGCTCTGCAGGGCTGCTGGGGTCAGCCATTCCTTCGGGAGGCAGCTCTGGAGGAAGGGGATGCATGAGCTGAAGTAGGCCAGGCGGTTCACCCAGCGGGGGATCTCTTTCCCACATAATATCTGTGGAGTAAACCGAAAAGGAGCATGGTTAATAGTACCAAAACAAGTGTAGAGGCAATGTCATCCCCATCCGCACCACCACCTCAACAGGGCAAATTCCCTGTTGCTCAGAGCAGAAAGGAGCATCTCCTGCAGTCAGAAACAGCTGTAACTGCCAACGTCCACACAGCTGCCTGATGCACAGGGACCCCGCCAGCCGTACGCCGTGTCAGCATCATAATAGAGACCAGCAAAAACAGTTCATGGCCCTCAATGGCTTTGGTGACTCTGTTCTCCAGGCAGTCCATGGGAAAAAGAACAGGCCTGCTGGGGCTTCTTAACCAAGACAATAACGTTCCTTTAGCAAGTAGCTCAAAAAGTCTGGAAAAATATTTAAGCTGTTGCTGGCCAGACCTTGAGGAGCCCAGAAGCTCAGTATGACTAGGAAGATGGAGATGCCTTAGAAGTTGTTCTTGTTGTTCCCTTTTCTTCCTTGGGCTGACACAGTGGTTCAGTCAAATTACAGTATCTGGGGGTCCTTTTCCTATCCTATCGTCCCACCCTCTAATTTCTCCTCATATGGTATTTCCTAATATGGGGGGGAAGCAGCAACAACAGCAACAAAAAAACCCCCACCCAACCTTCATTGTAAGTATCTCTGCTCCATCATAGATGCTCCTGGCACTGATCTGGATTACACTCTGCTAGCACAGATACTGTTTTCCAAGGTCATATCAAATTCAGCATGATGAAACAATTTGCTTCATACTGCAGATCCTTTCTTCTGTAGCATTTAACCACGCAGACATACAGGTGCCAGATTTTAATAGCTATATCTGGCTTAGACCTCATAAAGTATGCTTCCCTTTACACTTTACTAGATCCCTTACCAGGCACAGAAGAGACATGGGAACTGATCAGCAGGCATGCCTCAAGAGCCCATATTTAGTAAATTTACTGCCTGTGTATAGGGCCCTACACTGCTATACTAGAGCCAGAAATCTGTAGCAGGTTCAGGAGTCATAATACCTGAATTCTCCTTCCCTCCCTGTGTTGTTTCCCATGGAGCAAGAGAGACAGAGAGGAAACTCCATCCCACAGACCTTGTCCCACAATTTACATGAATTAGCAGTTCCAGGGTTGTCCATACAGGGTTCCAGGGTTGTTCCCAGGTTGTCCACCTTTTGCCAATACTAAATTCCTCTGCTTTTCCTCCCACCCTCTTTCTGACTAAAACCACACTTAATTTGATACTAAGTACTGCAAAAATTCAAAGGGTGTTTGTCTGGAGTCCACTAAGAAGATGATTTGGTGAGAAGTCTCTTATTGGCAAGGTACTGTAGGGCTCAGAGGTTTCAAGAAGTTTTCAGGGAGAATGGAGCATTTTCTAGAGGATGGGCTGTGCTGTGTTTCAGCTGTTAGGGCTGATGAGCAGCTGTCCTTCCTGCATATGGCCTGGGCAGAACGCTCCAAGCCCCACTCCAACAGTCACCTTGAGCATAGGGAATTAGCTTGCTCCAACAGTGTGGCAATTCCAATGAGGTGTGGAGAAGGCAGCAAACCTGTGACTGTGCTAATCTGACTACAGACCTCACTTTATTCTGACACGCATTGTTTAAAAATCAATGTATGAAATTGGAGACATTATCATTAGGTATCAGAGAATGAGCAGAGCCATTTAGCTGCTAAAATTACTTGCAAGCATAGATTGTTCTTCACCTAATACACTCCAAGGACTTCTATTTCAGTTCTTACCAATGCTGCAATCCACTTAACCTTAGACATAGCTATATGAATCTGTATTTTTTAAATTTTTAATCTGGAGACAATTACTTTATTAACAATTTTTTATCTCCATCCAGATTCCCTGATTTCTATTGCTAAAGCTATGGCCTGAGCCTATAAGTGGATAACCTCTCCACATATGCTTGAGACTCATTCATAGAAAATTTGCTGATCCATTTGATTTTCTCACCAGACATATCAGACAATTTTCACAAGAATGCTGTTGAAGTTTAAGACTGTATTTGATGTGTTCTATTCAAACGTTTTGACCTACACTACACTACTGTGACCTAAGCCAAAGTCACAAGTTGCACTACAACTTCCCTCAGATTTTCCCTCAGTTTCCTCTTTCTTCCTCTTCAGGAACTTAGGCAACATATTGTCATAGAAAATGACTCCTTGTGATGTATGTATGCATAGATGTATGTATGCTTTAGACTCCTTGTGATGTACCTATGCATGCATGTGAGTTTAGTTCTCAAGCAGTTTAAAGTTTTAATGGTGACTTCCTCCTAGATATTAATAAATAGAACGACTAAACCAAGGTATGATTCTTTGGAAAATTATCTGAAACAATAGAACAGCATAAGGTAAGATGGCTTGAAATGGAAATACTGTTTTTAAGAGTTGGGTTTATTTTCTGAGCAGATCCCCTAGCAACTGAAATAGCACTTCCCAGTGTGGAAGCAATGCTGAAATGTTTGCCTTTTTTTTAGTAGGAATTTCTTCACTCAGAATGAATCAATAAGGCAAGGAAGAGCCAGAAAAAGAACGAAGATGTGTGGGCATCAGGCCACCAAGCAACAAAGGGCAGTTTGTGGAGCTCAAGGATAATGATGAAGTCAGTGTGGTTTCCCTTACCTCGGTCTTGCTTGTCGTGTCACCTCTTGTCAGTGCAGCCTCATTACTATTCCATGGCAGAACACGTTCAATAGGAGCAAAAGGGTAATGGCAGGGAATGCTACCAACACTACAATCTGCTTCTGTATTTTTCACTCCTTGCCATAAAACATATTGTACTGGAGCATCCAGCAGTGCTTAGCTAATGGCGAAATATCAAATGAACCTGGCCGCCACAGGATTAAGTCAATTGAGTTTTAATAAAACAGCACAAGAAAGATGAAGTGGATATTTTCCAACTGCATATGAAGTCATAGGAAAATCTACCTACTGCAGTTCTTCTGAGAAATTCTCTACTGAAAACCACTCTGTGGAACAATAAATTCACTGAATGCTGTTACCACCCGTTGTTTCCATCAGCAGAACCCCTTTTTCAGATGTTTTTCACATGGGGTTTTTTTCTTCCTTGTCAAAGAAGCGAGCTTTTCCCTGTTGAAGGGGATGAACTTCTCTGTGCTAGGTCATGTACTAACTCTGACAGGAGATGTAAATAAATAATAAACTGTTGCAGGTCAGAAATTGCAGCAAGCACAGCTTCTGATTGCCTGAGACCAGTTCTCACTTCAGGCACTTGGGCAAAGGCTGCACGTACTTGCAGCTTCCACTGAGCAGCACCTGCTGACAGAAAGCCAAGTCTCCCATAGCTGCAGCTTCTCCTGGGGATTCTGTGTAGGAACCGTGAGTGACCCAGCTGGCACCTGCAGAGCTAAGTGGAAACAGCCATCCACAGCTGAAGCCAAATGGGCAGGAGAAATGGGACCTGACAGTTTGGGTGCTTTTTCTAGGCAACTGTCAAATCCACACCAGAATTTCAACTCATCAAGAAACAATCAATTTGGGATATGAAAATATCCTCCAAGCATCTTAAACTGTATCATTTTGCACCAAACAGTCACTGGTTAAAATGTACAAATTGCCCTGCACTCTCTCCCCTCCCCTAAGTGTCCTTGGAGCTACCTGCCCCTGCTGGGCAAGGCTTTAACACTTCCTTGTAAAGCTTTGCAGTGAGCAAGGGAAAAGCCTAGCAGCTGGGCAACGTGGGCTGAAGTCCCACGTGGGCTGAAGATGCTGAGTCTCCTGCCTTCTAGAAGACAATGTTATCAATGTGCTACATTTTGAGAGGACTTTGGTTCTATGGGCATATGTTAGACATTATCTGAGATAGTCTAACAGGTTGAGCCCCTTTCAAAATACAGAGAAGAGATGATCAGTTTTAGATCCTCAGAGAAAGCTCTCAAATGTAATAGATTCTGTGCTGTGCTGGATGATGCAACTGGCACAATTCCAGCCATGCACAGAAGTATAACCCAAGGCACTGAGGATATTTTTTGTAAGTGAGCCCTCTCAGTGGCACTGTGTAGTGCTCCAATCCATGAAAATCAAGATGAACAGAGGCAACATAACATTCCTCAAACAATACAAGCTAATTACTTCAATTCTTGTCTTCAAACTGAGGCTTGGAGAGTTCAGTGCTGAACATCTGCTGAACCACCCACTGCCACTTCCACTCAGCAGCCTTGCTAAAGATGAGGTGGCGTCCACATGGGACATGTGTCCATTTGAGCTACTGTCAGAATTCCCCTCAGTGTCTCTTAGAGGATGCACAGGGGTTTTATTGGCACCTGAGGAGTCTAACACACACCTCAGAGCAATTTAAGAGCAAAGGCTTTAGAACTCCGGGGGAATCATTATAGTATTTGCATAAAACAGCTCCTACAAGGCCTACACAGTACAGCATAGATTATCTTCATCAGAATTTCAGAATAAGGCCATTAGATACAAACCAGCACATCTGCCCAGGCAAGGCCTGAAGGCTATGCTAGAGCAGCTGAAACACATATGTAGAAAGAGAAAGTGGCAGTTCAATCTATATAGTTCTTTGACACATTCAGAGTAAACCAGTAACCCAGTGCACAGGGACATCTTTTTGGCACTTTACAAAAACTAACCTGGAAGCATAACTGCCCAGTGCTGGCAGAGCTAAGGGAGTTTGAGTGCATCAACAAGGAACATACCCATAGCTCTGCGTCCCAATCAGCTGTTGCACATAGTGTGTACACTGCATTTCTGAGAAGGAATGGACAAAACCATCTTCACAACACACCTGAAGGTACAGTCTCACCTTGGTGGACTGGGAATACTAGGATCAATTGCCTGAAACAGATTTATAGTATACTTACTGTGTAAAAATTACAGTTTCTACTCTGAGGAATTTGGGTAGCCTGTGGAAATCAACAGAATAGTGCCACTGGGCTGTGAAGCTGCCTGCAGCACACGTTCAGCAGAGCCAGGAATGGCCTGTGACTTAGAGAGGAAAGGGTGTAGCTGAGAAACTGAAGATGAGGATAAATGAGCTCACTAATGAAGCTGTGTTCTGGGAGGTAGCAACCTGAGTCAAAGGCAGGAAGGTAGCAGCCAAGTCAAAGGAATTTTAAATGATTTCAAGCAACTGCCTGAAATGCCTCCATTCTCCTATGCAATCTTTTTTTGTTCTGTAATGGGCAGGGCACTGCAACTCCTACAGGTCTTCTCCAGGACCATGGGTGTTGTAGAGGCAGCATCTGCACCGTCTATCTGAGACTAGTGAGGAACAAGGGAAAGCATTGAAAGGAGGGACTAATATCCACAGTCTTGCTCCCCTTGTGAAGCTAGTTGGAAGCATGTCAGTCACCTCTGTGGATGTGTGGTAGAAGGGCAGAGCTGCCTTTCTGCAGCAGTCTGCATGCACAGATGATGGGGTAGGTAGCTCTGGGTCAAATGAGACAGCTGACTCATAGCACCTCAGCACTCATAGCACTGTTTCACCTTCACTGGCCAGGCCACCAGTGGAGAGACACAGTGGCTGCAATTGTGACATCTTGTTGAACCACGTTCAGAGTTGAATTCTGAGTGGCATCACTGATTAGTCATGTTCCAACACTGGAGCATGGCAGTGCCCTCTTGAGCATGAAGGTCTTTGTAATGAGCACTTGTAAGTGCAGCCAGCAGCTGCAGGGTGATAGGGTGGGTAGCAAGTGGCCTCATAACGGATGACCAGTTGGGGAAAACTGAGTATAATTGAGTCTGGGCTTGTTAATGGCATTTAAAATAAAGAATCTCCTTCCAAATGAATGACCAACTGCAATTCATTCCTGTTATCATGATGGCATGAAGAGGAATTGCCTTCTTCTAGCAGATGCTGTTTCATGACCAGTGGCTGAGAACAGCTACTGCTTAACAAGGTCGTCCTCTCAAGGGTTGTGGCCATGCTGAGCATGACCAGGCCAACCTATATGCATAAAGGGAGAGACATTAAGATTATCTATTTTTTCTGCATAGCTAACCAGAAAAATCTTGTGTTTCAGTCTCAAGCCTTGTTTCCTATCATTAGTGAGAAGCAGATTGCTGCAGATGGAGATACAATGAGAAGGGAGAACTCGGAGAAATGGAGAAAGATCTTCTGTATGACAGTGTTGGCAGTACTCCTAAGCAAAAGGTTCCAGTCCCAAAAGCCTTTCAACGTATTCAAACAGTTCATTACCCTGCTCACACTTTTCATTTATCATTAGGCAGTGGTGAAAAGCACATGGGTATTTTTTGCCATCTACATTCATGGAAAGGAGGCACTGTTCTCAGACATTTGCACACACACAGACCCGAAGGTTCCATGAGGGTGTGACTAGGACTGAACACCCCAGACAGTGTGAACTAACTTAGCCCAGGGTATTATGCTCATTTATAACAGATAAGGAAGCAGGGGTTTCAGTTTGGTAAGACAGATGCAAAAAGCAGATAAAATCAAATATGTGGATAAACCCACCACATTTACACCAGCCCCTGGGAGGAGCTCAAGATATTTTTTTTTTCTTTATGGATCACATTATAGGGAAAACCTAAAAACCTAAAATAGCTGCAGAGCTATATATTGTGACAAAATCAGGCCTTTTTCAAAAATTGAAATGATGTGCTAAAATCTTGCCATTTAGGGAGGTTGATATCTCTTTCAAATTACCTGCCAACTCATATTATTCTCCAGCACAAATGGACAAATGGGGAAAGAAGATGGACTGAGAGCTGAAAAGCGCCTATAAAAAGTTATTCCAGTAATAATTTTTGTTGGGCTATTCAGGATAGCAAGGCTAGAGAGGTTAACAGTGGGGGAAAAAAATGATATTCTTATAGAAGCCTTCATTCTAAGGAATTCGCAAAGACTTCATAAATTTCAGCTTATACACAACCTACAGCCAGAAATGTTATTTTACTGCTGCAGAATCACCACATCAGGAATGCAATACAGCAATTTATTAACTGCATGCAGTCAAAAAACTGTGCATGCGTACAGGCAGAAGCAAGATGAAAAATTACATCCATCTGAAACCATGAGAATAAATTTATGGGTGCAGGGCATCTTTATAAATGAGCTTCTTTTAAACATATGTGTCAGCTAAAAACCAGAAAACAAACACAGCCTGTTCTCCATGGAGCTGACAACATTCAGAGGCTGCTGCAATGAAGCAAGTCTCCTTCAGCTTCACTGAGGACTGGTTCAGGCACCAGGAAATAAAGCTTCCCTAATGTTCTTTCATGTCCTGTGGCTATTTATTTATTCCTTTTTTTTCTTCATTTTCTTCTGTTATATGTCTGTTGGGAGCATTGTCTCCCCTGCCATTAACAGAGTTGCACATAGGTTTTCACTCAACTAAACGCCTACCTCCTCTGCAACAGAGGCAACTGAAAAGCAATTGCTAAGGAAGACATCAGCATTATTTGTCTACTTAGGATTTGCTAAAGATTGGTTTATAAAAGCTTTTGTTGCTTTTGACTGTGACTCAAATGCCACCTGAACCTCCTTTCTCTGGTGTTTAATCCTTTCTATGTGATAGCTTTCAGACTAAGGAGAGCCTCCTAGATTTTAATAACTTGATGATAAGAAGTCACATGTGCCTGGGGATGGACCTGAAAAGCTTTAGTCTTGAATTATTCACTGATGATTAAAAAACTGCCCTCATTTGATCCTTGATTCAACAAACCTGCCTTTTTTCAGAGAATTTGCTGAAAGTCAAGCTTCTCTGAAGAAGGCAGGATTCTGATGTAGGTTTGTTATGTGCTGTCAGTTTTGCTGTGGCTGAAAAAGGATGGGTGAATATTCAGAGAGAAAATAATATGTACTGACTACCATCTCCTGTCACTTCAGCACAGCTCCACACTCTCCACAAGTAAAATACAATCCCACTGTTCTACCAAAACTCCAGCCACGTTGACAAAGGACAACTGGGACAGCCACGCCATCAGGGAAGCCTACACCAGACACAGCTCTACAGCCAAACACAGAGATATCTTCTGCTGCACTGCAGTCACAAGAGATGCATATTTCCTGCTATCACACTGGTATGCAGTGACAATGTCTTCCTCTGCTATTATCAATAGAACTGATCTCTACCAATAATACAAAGGAAGAGGTAAAGAAGCCCTAGCACCCATCCTAGACCCAGTGATCCACTTGCAAGCAAACTTGATTGCACCAGGATCATCCCCTGCCTCTCAAGGAGATTCAGGTGTGTGACTTTACCAAGCATTTCCATCTGGCATGCAGGTTTAATAATATATTCCTATGGTGTTCAAATCCATCATGGGTATGCTAGATGCCTGATGCAGTCCTCGGTAACCGTCAGGATCCACTGTGCAGACTCCATCTGGTAATCTGCAGGGTATTTCCTGTTGGAGAGCATTCTTTTAGGCTGATTTGAGAGAGTCCTGGTGACTTCAGGAGACTGCAAGCTATTTACCTCCCAGGCTGACCATTGTAGTGCTGCAGCTCTAGGACTATAGCTATAAATTATTTGATTTGGATAGGGTTCATAATCCCTGCCTTCTAGGATCCAGCCTGATCTAGGATGCTAAAGAATTTTCCAAGGCTGATCTCAGCCACCTCAAATGCTTAGAAGACTCTCTTTCCCACTTTTGTCAAAAAAGAATAGGCCCAGTTCGCTTTGTTAACCTTCAGATGTATTTTCCAAGGCCACTTCAGCCAAGAACAAGATCACCAGTTCTCCAAAATAATTTTCTCTTTTTAGAAACTTCTGAAAATTCTGCAGCTTCAAAATGAGCTTCTTAAACAACAAGGACAGAAATTGCAATTTAGGCCTCTCTCTTCTCCTGCTGAAATGTGTTATCTCCCTGTGTATGTAGATAATTAAGGTAGGACAGTTCCCACAGGAGAGGCTGAGGGATTCCCTGCTTCAGAACATCTTGTGGCTGATATTCAGGAGAACTTTTCCTGAAATGTAGGACAAAAGGTAAATAAATCCTTAGTCCAACTTGCTCTCCTGCACCTCAACAGTCTTCTCTCTTCCAGTTACTTGTGAATGAGTATGTCTCATCAGCTACAAGTTCTGTTTGAACCCACAAAACATCCTAGCAATAGTTTTATTAAAACTATCAGATCATTCTAAAAGGCTCTGCTTTTGAATACCTGGTTTACTCCAAAAATCCTAGTTGACTCTAATAATTAGTTGAAATTTTAACCATTTGTCCAGATGGCATCTTTGAGCCTTGTCCTTTAGATCCAATCATTTGGATCAAGAAATGCTGAGCAATAAGGAAACATTTACTACTTAAAGCAGTAAAGGGGTGAAAAGAATCAGTAGGTACAAAAGGAAGCTGGATAATGAGATACCAATCTGTTTTCCCAAAGAGTTTTTAATTCCTGAAATCCAAATGACCTTAAAAGGCCTTCTGAAGAATGATCAAATGTGGGCACTAACTTCACAGTTGGGTCTGATCTTTTTTAACAGGTTTCTTTGGGTATAAGAGAAAGACAAGATAATTTGGGAAGCCAATAGGGATTTTTGACTGTGCTTCATCACCCCTCAGTGATGTAGTGAGATTCTGCTTTCATGAACTCTGAGGAAATTCATACCTGCCCATTCAGGTGTTTCTCAGGGTATACAGAGGGTTTAGATCTTTTCCAGTACTTAAGATAAATTACTCATACAAATGAAAAAGAGATCATTCCTCTTTCAAGAAGATGAAGGAAAGATATGATACACGAATAAAATCTTTTGCCACTGCCATCCTCAGGTAAAGCTCCAGCATCAACAATTTCTAAGGCAAATCAAACCACTGTCTCTCAATTAACTTCCTAATTATAATAAGCATCAACTTACTATGTTATCAAAAGGCCCTATAAGACCCACTGACTTCATTGTTTCCCCACCACTAATAAGGCTTTTGGGAGCTAAAAGGGGCTGTCTTCCCTGATGCTCAGAAGTCACACTTCTTTGATAATAGTGTGCTGTATGTCTTATAGCAAGGTGCTGCAGGGTTTCCTTAAATAGGGATAGTTGCTTGGCAATAAGCACATTAATGAAAGGAGAAAGAGTGGTTTCCTTGAGTCATTTCACTTATCCTCCATTTATGGTGCTGATTCAGAGGTGTTTTTCTCTCTTCCCATGGCGGTTTGTCCTTTTCTGAGATGTGTTGTAGCAACTGTCGTCACTCTGATAAGAACACAGTTCCACAGCTTATTTAGAAGACTTCAGAAGCATAGAAAATTGCTGGTGAGAAGTCAAATGAGTTCTCTTCTTTTTGTGAATGAGCTAAGAAGCAAAAGCTTTTTCAGAGTCTTTAAGATCCAGTGACATGTGTGATCCTTACACTCAACACTGAGGAATATCACCAGACTGGAGAACCTCAAAGCAGTAACCCTTCATCCTCCCTCTGATCCTCTAGCTGCTGCTATCTCCTGTGCAGACGCTGTCCTCAGGCACTGTACACTCAGCATACGCCCACCCATCCAAAGGGCTCATATTCTTCTATGCCCAAACTCAAACCCTGTCAGTCAACCTTCTACCTTTACATTTGGAAGTACAAGCTGTGCCAAGTATGCTTTTGCCTCACCCAGGATCTGCCTTCTGCAAGTCCAAACTCTGTTGAAGGCTTGCAGGGAAACCATGAGCCATGCTCTTGCACTGAAAAGAGCCTTCTGACAGCAGTTTCACAATTCCCTGAGTTTGCATGCTCCTACCCTTACTTATACCCAAAGAACAGACTTGGTGACAAAGTGTATAACTGCAAGTCTTTCTTGGCACCTCACATCATAGTTTCTTGTGGCTGCTGTGGCCAGTGCTTCTGCAAAGCAGTGGCAAGGATAGGACCTTAGACCTTTGGGTCCTCGCAAAGGAACTTACAGTGCAGAAATTTCTTTGAGTTTGGCTTTTCCCTGCCTTTATGTCATCTTTAGAGCAATTGGTAACTTCTGTCCTTTTTCTATCGCACATCTCCATGTTCTAAAAGAATCAGGAAATTCAGTGGTTCACATTATGGTAGGAACTACTAATTATTTTAGCGTTTTTTGTTGTCGTTTTAAAATGTTTTTCTAATGTTCAAAAGCCAGTATTTTTTACCATCTGTCTAAGTTTAAACAGCCTTTTTCATCAGCCAGGACAACTCATAAAAAACATAAATATTTTGCAATTACTTGAAGGGCCCTTTGAACGTATTGCTGTAAGTATACATTGGGGAGGATTGCAGGGGATTGTTAGGAACAAAGTAACTTAAAACAGATGATCAAACAGAAGGGCTTTTTCCAGTCTTGACATAGTCCTAACTGAATTCCCCACACATGCATAACTTCATCAGAATGAAACCCCCCTGGAGTACTAAAGCACAGAATGGTACATAAACTCAGAACAGGACGGGAAGTTTGGAATCTGATTTTTCTTTGCATAAATTGTAAGCATAAGTCCTCCAAAGGGATTGCCCATCCTCTTGGACAGTTTCTTCAGAGAGTATGGTACTACCTAATTTTGGGGACTGTCAGCATAAGCAACGTGAAAGGGGTAAGCTTCTTGTAGGCAAGTTGCTAATCCCAGTTGAACAACCTCTTCATTTTGACCCACAAACAGTTTGCTTTAGAGATTTTTAAATACAGGTATCATGACACCATGTTGCAGGAATCAAGTGGCTGAGGCAACCTTGACTGGATTTTCACTGCTTGAATCAAGGTCCTCTCACATTTCCATGCTGATATACATGGTGAGGGTAAAGGGAGGCTGCAAAGAGGTGTAAAGTGGTGTGTATACAGTGACCTTAAATTGAAGCTGGGCAAACGAACAGGGAGTGCATCAGATTACTTTATTGTGATTATCCATCAGGAAATTCTGCCCTGCTTTATATCAGAACTTCCTTCAAAACTAATCAAAATGCTGTGCAGACACTTATGCTTTCTGATAATTCTTCACTTCTTGAATAACCCAAAGTTCCTGGTGAAGAAGAATCCACAGGAAGAGACTCTCAATCATGCAGCACGTTTACTTACTGAGAAAGCTGCCATAAAATGGCATTGGAGAAGATGAAGTCTGAACAGCTGCAGCTGAAACTGCAGCATTCTTTGTTTTCTTTTCAGAGAACCTGCTTTGTGAGTAGACCAAGCCATGCCTCTTTGTTCCAATAGCTGCTCGTTAAAAGTCCATATGGAACTGGCAAAGCAGGGAGAGAACTAGGACTTGAGCAAGTTAAATATGCTTGACAGTCTGCAGTAGGGAGTAAGGAATCTTCAGAGCTAAGTGGCAATGAGAGAGTAACAAAGAAAGCTCCATGCCTCTTATAAGTGATGTGGGCAGGAAGTTCAGAAGACTCAGAAGAGATGCATGGATTCAGGGAGAGGCTCAATGCCACAGCAGCACACAATGAGGCTGCAATTGCACTGCAAAGGGAGTTTTTTCAGATGTAGATAGTAGATCAAAGGCATGCCCAGTGGTTAAGGACAGCTTAGCTGCCCGTGCTGGACTTCTGTAGCCCAGGGATTTTTCAAGGTGCATGGCCAAATGGCAGAGTGGCAGTCATAGGTCCAGACATGCCCCTAACCATCAGCTGTCAGCCTGCATGTAACTCTTAAAGACTGTTACCAATTATCATGGTGGGACCCAAGGCATCATCATATTAAATGGGAATTTGACAGAAAAGTGTTTCCTAAACAGATTTAGATGGAAGATTTCTGAATGGATGTTCTATTTGTTGAGAAAACACGAGTAAAAGAAAAGAAAGCAAAAAAATCTGGAAATAAAGTCTGGTTTCAGCAGTCCTTCTGAGCATGAGGAATGTGCCCTACAAGTCCTGGCAACTGGATATGGGACTGTTGTCTCACAGCATGATCCTGAGGAAGCTGATCCAGGAAGGAGAGCAAATCTTGTGCCTCCTTTCCCTTCTCTCTGCAGAACTGTGACCTCAGCCAGCAGCACACATGGCTACATTTACCCTCAGTCTATATGACCAGATAGGAATATCCTCCCAGCCCATGGCCCTGCCACAGGGACAACCTCTGTATGGATAATAATTAGGAAGCCCACAACCAGCTGAGGAAATTAAGGTGCGTGAACACAGCTCGGGGCCTACAACCAAGCCTCAAATCCTGCAAGACAGGTCTTTGTAAACTCACATTAACTCAGATGTCACCACTCAGCTACAAAGCTCTGTCTCTGGTTTTGCATGCTGAACCAGAACAATGCAAGCCAAAAACCAGGTAACTAACACTTGCAGATGACAGAGCTGTCATCAAAAGATTTCGGAGCCCTTTTTGAAGGAAGCAAATAGCCCAGTATGCAAGTAGGGGGATCCTTTGGCACAGCACGGGGATGTGACCTGCCTGGCATTACCCAGGAGGCTCAGAACGGCCATCTCCTTAACTGTACACAATGGTTTTTTCCTGTAAGCAGAAAAGCCTAAAGGGCTGTTGGGAGCAGAACTGGGCATTCCCTCTTTCATGCTAAAAAGCATCCTCCACCCCAAGCCCTCTCTGGGGTGGAAAGGGATTGTGGTACCTATAGCATCACCTTTCAGATGGTCTACAGCAACAGGGAGATCAAGAATTTGCACACAAAATCCTTGGCTTGTTTTCTTTTTGCATCTGGAATGAAACCCCAGCTCCAGTGCTTCATTCTGTTGAGCAAAATTTCTACATCTTTTATTTTAATTCTTTGGATAATTTTTCCAGTTTACTGTCTTAGTAACTGTCACATAACACGAGTATGCTATAATAGGTGCCAAATATTTTTGTTGTTGTTATTACTCCTTTGCAGAAGACAAGTCTGAAGAAAAGAGCAATATAAATACTAAAGAGAGGCATCTCAGAACTGATTTTTGGGCACAAATATAACTTCGGTTTTCTGGCCTATATGATGACACATCTCTACACAGGCTTGTGAGCCAGTCATCATGTAGCCTGTATGTTCTGTGCACTGTGGGGATGCATCTTGCAGCTCTACATGGAAGGGACTTTGGAGCTTCCTAATGGGGTGATTTTTGGTTTGTTTAGTTTTAATGGGAACTACAGGAAGAAGAAGAAGAGAAAAAATCTCTTCGGCTGGGAAGTAAAGAAAGCATTCAGGTGGTTAGAATAGAAATTTGCAGTTCTGCTTTCAGTTCTGCCTCAATAGATTTCAAGCCTTCCTCCAAAAGGTCAGAAGGATCCCAGGATAAGTTATGCTACTTCTTACCCGGCTCCAAATTGCCAAAATGAGTATATTTACCAGGATGGATGGGGCTACCTATTGTAAGGCAGCCACACATATTCCTCATGTTGCTGACGGAGGCTTATTGAATGGCTGGGACTTTTGCTTAATGTCATACCACCAGCTGTTTTTGTAAGAATTTTAGCTCCTATTTTCTGTATCCTCATGCTAGAGAACATCCAGGACATTCTGCTCCTGGGCCTGCTGTCCAGCTCCTCCAGGTTTGCATTTGTAATGCATTAGAGAGGGTTGATAAACACAGGCATATGTGAAGAGCAACAGCAACAAAAAATCCTGCTTGCCTATGAAGAGCTTATTTAAACTGACATAAATCTCGACAAAATTCTGCTCCTGGGAGCAGAAGTGTCAGAACCAGCCATTCAGGCTTTTCCTTTACAATCTAGACAGGTTACGGGGCGATGAATGAACGCTCTGAATCCACCAAGAAAGCTCTTGCAGGAAAACTTAACCTTAAATTCCTCTATAAAGATGCCTACTGAAAGCATATTGAAAACAAAATTTAAAATACACTTCTAGTTTTTCTATAAGATCTCTTACTTGACTTGTGTTAGGAAAAGTGGACACGGAAGAGGCAGTGAGGGATACACTGATGTGTAGCGGTACAGCCAAAGAAGAATGGCTTTGAGCTTATAGCTTAGAGATAAGACAGACCTTTTACCTTTCAAAGTACATAGTAAGCAGTGACTTTATTTCACTGCTACAGGTAAAGGATTTTGTTTCTCTTTTCCTAATGATCCCACAGCTTTCTCTTGAGTTTCCTTCATAATTTTTAAAGTTCCTATTTTCTGTTTTAATAATTTGATATTTGATTACAAAATAGTAGTGTGGCTAACATGGATTTGCTCTCTGTACTCCTTGGAACTTCATTCTCTGTACCAATTCAATTCCTTCCTGTTTCTTTTAATTTGCTAACATTTGCAGAAAGGGCTCTATATATAATTAATAAGGATGGAACCAATAGAGAATTGATGATCTTACGAGCCTAAGCAGGTCCCTTGTAAATCAATTGCTGGTTCTCAGATTCACTCAGTATTTTCTTACAAAATCACACAGCACGTTTTCCATACATCTCACTTGGGATCCGTGATGGCTTGTTTGGGGATGAATGAACACTTGTGGCAAAAGAGGTTATTGGCATAGGACCCTTGCCCCATATGATGAAGAAAGGCAAGAAATTAATTAGGATGTAATTAATTAGGATGGGGATTCCAGAGGGACAAATTAAAGTTTCACACTTACAGCAATCCTATCCTATCATGACAAATGATATTTTCTCCTTGAGTTTGCCAAAAAGCAAATATGGAAAGCACAGAAAGAGTTTTTATGGAAGGTCACTTCCATTTTGTGCTTTTCCCATCTTTTTCTGACACTGAGTTAACATCTGGAAATCATATCTACACAAATGCTGAATATTCACACCTTAATTGAAACACACTTTTAACGAGCTCATCTGAGAGTTGAGGAGGAAAGAGTCTTTGCAATCACATCTTTGGGAATCAAAAATCAGATACTCCAAACCAGCAGATAGATGGAATAAAATTTGTGTTTCTCTGTGCTTCAGTTGTCTCTGAACAGAAATAACAGCTCTGTTATAATAATTTCTCAAAACTCACTGTGGTTTTGAGAATGAAAGTGAATAAGTACTGAAGATGTCTATAAGAAAATAAATTCTTTCTTTTAAGAAGTTTGGATGGTGCAGATTAAATAAAGAAAAAGGATGCCCACTCTCTGAATACTGCAAATTTTTGTTTCCAGAACACTGATAAACCATTTTTATGCCTTTGCAGATCATACACTGTTATTTATGTTTGTTATAAAAATGATGCACATTTGCATGCTAACCAGGTCTGTCCTTTCAATTCCTGCTCAGTGCCTGTTCAGTGAACCAAATTACAAGCACTCCTATTTTCCCACACAGTTTAGACCAAACATGTGATAAACCTGCCACATCACTATCTCCTGATTCCACCCCTTTCAACAGCAAAGGGCTTCCAAAAAGATTACGGGCAGCGACAGAATATCTGGCTGTGGGCTCTGACCTGGCAGACCCCAGGTGTGCTGACCCCAGGTCCCTTTCTGTGAACATTACTACAGATGTGAAGCAGTAAAAAAAGAATAAATAAACCCCATTTGTGCCCACCTCAGCCAGAGCAGAAGAAAAGTGATTGCAATTCTTGTGCATCAGGTGGTATGCATTTCCTTTGTATTCCTTGCCCAGCTCTTCCATAATCTTATCCACGTCCTCTTCTGTGAAGTCTGTAGTGCCCAAGGCAATGGATTCTCTAGTGAAAAACAAAACATACAACAGGAAAAACAGAAAGATACAGTGAAGAGTGTGATACATACCAAGGGAGAAGGAAATGATCAAATATTGGCAAGAAGGACAGGCTTAAAATGTTATGGACATGCATATCTGAGGCTATCAGAGACTCTCACTAACAGAGTGGCACAGTAATATCCACAGCTTTTCCCCAAAGCAAGTTATCACGCAGGCAACAGCCCTGAGATCTTCTTGCTCACCACCAGGGAATTCTCAGCTCTGGGTATCTGCTCCTACTCTGCCCATCATCCCAGAAGAGAAATTTCTGTTACAAGAGAGATGTTTTTTTCCCACAATTGAGAGGGTCCCCTGGGCCAGGAAGGAGCAGACTGAAAACTTTATGCAGAAAGCTATTGCTTCTCCCAATATTCACTCAGTGGCATATGCTCAACACAAACTGGTGATCTGGCAAGGTCAAGCCCCCCTGTCATGGACATTTCCTTGACCCACAGTCCCACAGTCTGAGCATCTTGAACAACACAAGAATGCAGCATCCTCCCAAGTTCCTCTAGCAGCCAGTCTGTCTGTTGTAACAGAGCAGCAGTAAATACACACAATGACTTCAGGTACTCTGTACAGTATCCACAGATAGGGGGTAATCATAAAAGAAGTCGTCTTATTTTTTTCCCCTGTTCATTTGCTCTGTGTAACAGGCAAAACTGGGAGCACAGAAGATGAATAAAATGGGAAAAGAGAACTGCACTCATTTGTAAGCATGCTTTTAATCCTGACAAACACAGTTCATCACTGTTCCCTGTTTGCTGTACACACTCTTTTATCCACCTCCAAAATCCCTGCAGGGCTGCCTTTGGATCAGGATCATGTAAAGGATAGCACTGAGGGCATTTATGAGGAGAGTGAAAGGAGGACCCAGAGGACAGGACTTCCCTGCTCCCCCTACACCGATGGCTGCCAGGGGCAGGGGGGAAGATGTAGAAAAGGGCCCTTACTTGAATTTAAAGGTCTCGCCAAGTTCTACCGCACTGCCAGGTGTGATCTCGAAAATCCCACTGAAGGGGTAGGGATGCCCTCCATAGGCAAACTCTGACAAGGAAAGAAACAGACTGTGAGTAATTGAATGAACGCCATGTCAGGATAAAGTCTATGGCAGCTGTCTGCATGGCTCAACATCAGCACCGGGGGCTGGGATATTGCCAAAATCTGTTTCAGCCAGACTCTGAAAGCTGTTTTTGCTGCCTGGTTACCTTTTGGACTGAGGATGCCCTCACAGCCTCCCTCCATGCTAGCACTACTGTTTTCCCACAGCACCAGGAAAAATCTCTGAGTCTCTCTCTGTCCCCATCCAGGTGGCTTTCTCTCAGTGGAAAGTTCTGCATTGAAGGCACCTGGATAAACTGTGAGAGGCTGCCAGTGGTGCTACTGAGCTGGAAGAAGCCATTTCTAGAGTAGGGAGAAATCAAATCTTCCAGAGGGATTTACAGACAGTGAGTGGGAAGTCTGCAGAAAGCCAGACTGACTGTACTGTGCTGCCTCAGCACACAGGGAGCCCCTCCATGCCATACAGGCCACCTTCCATGGCCTGTGATCCTCATGATATCACACAGGCCATCTCACAGGGCCTGTGAAAGCCTCTGTGCTCAAGATGCAAAGAGCACCAACACAGGTTCTGGCTACTGCATGGCGTTGCCTAAAACTACCATGAGTGAGTAGCCAAGTCATTCCCATTTAATGCTGAAAAGGAAACAAAGTCTGTGATGCTAGTTCATCCTTCCCCACACTACAGACGTTTTCCAGATCCCTTGACTTCGAAATGGGTGGCTCTACTCAGCTTGTACCCCATCCAGACAATTTCAGAAGTCTTACATGACATTTTCCTTTCTTTGTAACTACTGTTTCAAATAAACAGTTTCTAATATCTGAAAACCCAGGTTCCAAGATTTCTAGACCATACAAATTCACAAAGAATTACTGGAAAAAAGATTTTTCCTGACAGAGAATTAGCACAAACACATCTGCAGGCCTTTGGACAAGCAGTGATCCACCTCTCTTCCCCCTCCCTCATTTCTTCTCTTCTCTGTCCCCCTGCTTCACTACAGAATGTCTTTCCAGCATTGCTGCTCCTGTCTGCCATCCTGCTACACACCTGCACAAGCTATACAGGCTGCAGTTACAGGCTAAATACGGACTACATGCACGAGTTCCTTGTAGGTTCCATAATGGACTCTGAAAAGAGAATTGGCTGAGTTTTTCAGTCTTTGTTCCTCAAAACATTTCTTGCCAAAAGCTGTAAGTTTGGGGTGCTTTTCTGTATCAGACTAGCCATACCGTTGTCCCCATGTTCTGCTGGTAGGAAAAGGGAAATACTTCATACCTCTGCCGTAGATCTCGATGCCAGAGTGGAAGACACCAATCCCCAAGGTGGAGGTGTATTCATTTATCCAGTACTACAGTAAGACAAAAGCCACATTGGGAAGCATTAGTGGAAAAGAAACACATGATCTTGGTCTGGGGTATATCCCTCATCTCCCCAACTCCTCTTAAGGAGAAGAGTGATTTTGAACTTATCTTGAGACAAACAAAATTGAGACTCTTAGAGACCAACAGAAGTAGGCACTGTGCTTATTCAGCCGGATTGGATTAACCCTCAGAAAAACGCTGATCTAACCCTTTCCACCTAAGGTACTAACCTGTATTAAGATAGAATTGGAACTGAACCAGCTGCTACAGGATGTGTGATTATTTATCTATCTTCTCACCTAAACCTGACACTGAGTCAGTTTTATCAATTCACTTGCCTTATTTGATCTTCAAAATCTTCAGTAAGAGAATCCCCAGTTATTTCCCACACGCCTTGTAACATCACCTCCCAGCACCCCTACTTATTAGTTTGGTTTTAGGCAAAGAGATCACAGAGGTGGAGGTTCGTTGCCCCAATAGGTCAGACAAATTTTGAAGAGGAGCTGTTAAGTGACTCCATTGCTCTGGAGCCCAGCATTCCCCGTTACATTTAGAGCAGAGAAGCACTGCAGTCCAGTGCACGCGTGGGATGCTCCTCTGCCAAGCCGTGCACAGGGCCTGTTTCCACCACACCGTGAAGGACAGTGCAGACACCCAAACAAGTCCCAGATAAGCTAATTCTGGAGCGAGAAGCTGTACAGTCATGCCAGGGCAATGCTGCATTGGAGATAATTAGCCCTGCTCAGCATCAGTGTTTATTAGGTCAGCTGCAGAGCTGCACTGCTGCAGAAATGATGTTTTCAGGCACTGAGGAAACTGCTCCTGCCTGGTATATTTACAGTTCACTTACAGTTGCTGTGCAATGAAGATACATCTTTCAGTAACTCAAAGCAATGAAATTCTGGTTTTAATCTACCACTGTGAGGAAAATGAGTGTTGTTCACTTGTTCCTGTACAAAGACATGACAGGTTCATTAAACTAAAATTCTCTTCTGGGTCTGGTAGCAGCTTCTTGTGGAACCAGAATAAGCTGCACCTTCTCTGTGTCTGGTGTCCCTGAGCTGCCATGGTATGCGCTAAGAGCCCTTCTGCTGTCAGGCAACCAGAGGTCTGGCAGACTCCAACTACTGTGCTTGCACTAATTGCTTATGTATTTATGATGACTGCAGCAGCTCTGTAAATCACCTGAAAATGTTTTCTGCAAAACCACTGCTACTGTGAAAAAACACAGTAGCTTTGATATGAAAGCCACAGTCCCAAGCCTGACTTATTGTATGGCTAATCTTGATGTTTTAAACCATGTCTCCAAAAATGCTTGCCTCTGGCAGTACAGAAGTTCCATTTCCCTCCAGAAAAGGCTGTAATGTTTCCTGTTCTTTGTGAGTTTTTTTATCACAAATGATGTATTGTTGCAGGACGGCAGCAAACTGCCTGACTCCTGCTGGACCTCTTCCCACTGCTCTCTGCAGACCTTGTGTAACCTCCATTTACTTCTTCACTTGAATTATGCAAACTCTTGTTTTTAGGGTCTTTGTTTTTAGGCTCTCAGCCTCTTCCAGTTGGGACAGCACATTAGCAGTGAACCCTGGGATGAACACCATGCCTGGTATTTAGGTGCCCTTGCCTTCTGCTGCCCTTCCCCACAGTTCTCTGTTGCCTAGTTCTCTGCAGCTGGAATATCCCTACTCTGGGGAAGAAGATAGAGGTGGAGGCCACACATGGCACAAAGCCCTGTCTTCCTTGGACACAAATCCTTCCATTCAGTTCCTGAATCTCCCACACCTCATAAAATCATAGAATCTTTAAGTTTGGAAAATACCTCTAAGATCATCGATTCCAGCCATCAACTTAGCACCACCACCATGTTCACCACTAAACTATGTCCTCAATGCCATATCCCCTCATTTTTTAAATACTTCCAAGGATGGTGACTCTACCACTTCCTTGTACAGTCTGTTCCCAATGCTTGACAACCCTTTCTGTGAGGATATTTTTCCTAATATTTATTCTGAACCTTCCTTTACACAACTTGAGGTCATTTCCATCCTGTCACTTGTTGCCTGAGAGAAGAGACCGACCCTCACCTCACTACAGCCTCCTGTCACGTTGTAAAGAGCAATCGGGTCTCCCCTGAGCCTCCTTTTCTCCAGGCTAAACACCCTCAGCTGCTCCTCAGATTTGTGCTCCAGACCCTTCACCAGCTCTGTTGCCCTTCTCTGGGCATGCTTCAACATCTCAATGCCTTTCTTGTACCAAGGGGCCCAGAACTGGATACAAGATTTGAAGGGCTTCACCAGTGCCGAGCACAGGGGGACGATCACTGGCCTGGTCCCGCTGGCCACGCTATTGCTGATACAGGCCAGGATGCCATTGGCCTTCTTGGCCTCTTGGGCACACACTGGCTCATGTTCAGCTGCTGTAGACCAGCTCTCTCAAGTACTTTTCTGCCAGGCAGCTTTCCAGTCACCCAGCCTGTAGAACTGCATGGGGCTGTTGTGACTCAAGTGCAGGACCTGGCATTCCACCTTACTGCCCCTCATATGATTTGCCACAGCCCATTGATCCAGCCTGTCCAGATTCCTCTGCAGAGCCTTCCTCCCTCAAGCAGATCAACATTCCTGTCCAACTTGGTGTNCATTCCTGTCCAACTTGGTGTTGTCTGCAAAATGACTGAAGGGGCTCTCGCAGGTTAACTCCTCAGGTAGTCTCAGGTAGTCTCAGTGAGCTTCAGAGAAACACTGGCTTCTCAAGTCCTACAGAAACAACTCCCAGATGGATAGGGTAAGTAGGTTGTCTTCTTCCCTCAGGCTGAGCTATTGTCTCAAGGCAACAGTACAATCAAAACATGCCCAAGTCACGCCAGCTGCTTTGCTTAAAGAAGTAACTAATAGGAAGAGAAGGGAGACTTTAAATTAGAAATATTCTTGCCAGTTATCAAAATCAGGGCTATCTGCAGAGCCTCATCTGCATCAGGCTTTGCATTTCAAACAAGGAAGTTACGCTGAAAGCCACTATAGCTTTTTCTTTTTTTTATTTTATTATAAATTATGACCAGCACATGGACATTTCTGTATTTAAATGGCGTATTTTTCAGTATTAATTCCTTTAAATGAGCTATTATGGACTGAAGTGGAACAACCTCAGCCATACCTGAATTTGAACTCAACAGAAGCTATCCTGATTTAGTACTTTCTTTCAAATAATTTCAATCGCACAAGGGTGTTATTGATATGGGGTCTGATTTGCATCTTGGTTCTATTGATACAATACTGATTTGACCTACTAGCAAGACCAAAGTGCAAGGCAGCTCTGACTCATGGCTGTACTGTCCTCATCTCACCCCTGTCTCCAGGGTGCTGTAGAATCTGCCTCCAGTGTGTGACTGAACTCACAGTGAACGCCTCACAGTGCTTTGGCACGGCCCCCGGCTTGTCTTGGGAGGAAGCTATGCTAAAGTGAACATGTCAGTCACTTGCTGAGCTGGAAAAGAGAATCCAAGCCAGATTTGAAACCAGGTTTGTACACACATGCACGAGCTGGCCTTGTTTTCCAAGGGGTTTGCAATTCTGAGCATAAGAACAGCAGCAACAGTCAGCAAATACTCATCTCTGGGGTAAATTGGTTATTGCTTAGATTCAAAACAAAAATCTGCAGCCTGTTCACTCAGAAGAAAAGAGCCAGGGAACTGCATACAGCAGTATTCAGTTCTTAAAGGGAGTTGTGATTCATGCTTGCATTGCATACTGCCTGGAAAATTGTGCCCTAAACCATACACAGAGGGACTTGGAGCATTGTCTCATTTCCACCTTCAACAGAGATGGAGAACAGCTCAGATGATAACAGAGGCAGGGAGGAAGGCTAACCAGGCTGTAATCACCTCATAACAGCAGCAGATAGCCCGGAACTCAAAACTCAAATCAGAGAGGAATCTCTGCATTTCGTTTGTAGTGTATCAATTAATAGTTTCTGATGAAGGTCCCTGATGAAGTAGAATTTGAAAATTTTCAGGTTTTATTCAGGTTTTCCCTGATTTTCTGTTGGTTTGGTTCAGAGATCAGAATAACCGGTGAGATAGTTTAGATTCTGGGAGATACTGTGAGTCAGTTCTTGTGTTATTCATTTCATTTATCCATCACAGAGGGAGAAGTAAAAGTCTTACCAGAACAGTGAACCATGCCCTAACTTTGCAGAAAAGAAAGAAACCAAAAAGCTTCATTATATTGATATGTGTCTTTTAGATATAGATTGGAGAAAGTAGATGATGTGATACTGGCAGATTATATCATCCTGGGAGGTTTCAGAGCAGGAGTTCCCAGGAGCTCGTGCCAGACACATGAGTTTTCAGATAGAAGAGGTCCATCCATGTAACCACTAGCTTCTGCCATAAACTAAAACTGTACTATAACATTGAAGTTTTAGTCACTAACTCTCTCTTCCCTACTTCAGACCTACTTCATTACTTGCCATGGTGTGTCACCAAAATCTTTCCTGCATCAATGTGCTGAGCAGTTTAACTAAACAGCTCCCCAGATGCTGGAGACAAGATCTCTTCTGTGATAATCTCAGATATTCTGAGCACTTGATACTTTCTCTGAGCAGCCAACACACTAGGCAATGTTCCATTTATCACCCTGATACTGACTGGATATTCCACTCCACCAGATCCAACCACTACTGAACAGATGCTAGGCCTTCCTTCCTTCCTTCTGATCTGTATGAACATACAGAAAAGAAATCCACCAGTTGTTAATCAGATCTGATTTCAATAAATAGCTGCAAACTCAGAGTACCCAGTGTCATAGATCCTTGCCAAGAGCTCTACTCTTCACCAGGTATCAACACAAGCAGTGTCTGAGCCAGGATGCCGGGCTGGAGAGAGCTGGGCTCTGACCTCACGCGGTGCTCTGATGTCCGGCTATGACCGCACGCGACTGTGACCGGGACACGTTACCAAGGATGGGTGCAATGATGAAACAGTGACTAACTTGTCCGTATCTCTTCTCAAAGCACCACCTGCATGTAATTCAGAAGGATTACTTCCTTTTCCCTGTGAGTTCACTGGAAGAGCTTTGCTTCAAGGAGAAAGGAAAAAAACAGTAAAAAATTATATTTAGACATTGCTAGGGAGCAAAGAGCCTGTTAAGGGACTCGTGTCAACACAGGTCCCACAAGAGACTGTCAGCCCTACCACCTGAGCTTGATTTTAGTCCTTTCCTTCCTGAGGGCCAAGTCACACACTGTACTTGGCCCTCTACAGGGATGTCTCCTCTTCATAGGATGGGCGATCTGGCTTGCTGAAGAGACCCTTGGCCCAAGAAATCCAAGTGGAGGACACCCAGGGCAGTGCTTGCCCCTGCAGTCAAGTTACCTAAGCAGCCTCATGAAGACACGCAAAGGGCTGTGTGCACTAACAAATACACTGCTCAGTCATATCTCAAACACCAAAAGAATGCTCTGCAATGTTAAATCTCAACACAAAAGGCAGTCTTTTAAAGGAAACATCAGATTGATGGAAGAGACCAGCTAGGGAACATCAAAGTAATACCTCAGCATTATGTATTGATCCAGAAATTTGAGAGCACAAAGATAAAACTGGAGAGGAAAGCTAGAGAACAGCATTTCAGGAAACCAGTGAGTAAAATCCCAGCTGTTTACAGCATACAGCCAGCAGCCTCAGAAGAATTTGTTTCCCCAATATATCTTTCTAAATCAAGATCCAGAATCTTGGGCCCACAGAGGTGGAAGGAGAGGGCCCATACAACATCACAGATTGTTCCCCAAGCAATACTTGCATGGTGACGGAAGCTTTACTTCAGCTGGAGACATGCAGGACAGGAGGCTTCCTGCAGATCCAGGGCTCTTCAGTCATACTGCAGCAGTGCTCACTTCTGTTCCATGGCCCCAGGCATGCACACAGTCCTGCAATATGTCCCAGTCCTTCTGCTGTTCACCCCTTCTGCCCTGGAGCTCTAGTGATGTGGGATGACATCAAATTATACAGCATAGCTACTATTAGCAAGTTTTCTTTTGCAATTGTGTGAAACCCAAGCTCATTTCAGTGTGACCCATGTCTCTCACACTCCATTCTCCAGGGGTCCAAGGTTCATATATTCATCTAAAATGCTGTTTTCCTAATAATACTGTGAATACAGACTAGTGGGGAAAGGGTTTAAATACATGTGGACAGAACAGCAACTAAATAAAGCTTAACAGAGTATTGAGGAGTGATGACACATATCTGTCTTTGGTACTTCACACCTGGGAAAAGCTACCTGAGTGGATCCTCACTCCAGCATACACAGAACATGGTTCTTCCCAGCTGGAGGACCATCTTCTATGTCAGGTCCTCTTCACTTTTGGCAAAAGCTATCAATCTGCACGTCCTGGACGTGGGTGTGAAAGCCCATCAGGTCACTCCAAATCCAATCAGCCAAAAGTACCTGCTTTAGTCAGGTATGTTAACTTTCAACTACAATTCCAGACAGCATTAAAGAAACAAAATGCTGCAGTAAGAAGGTCTGTGTATACAGACATGCACAGCCTCCAGCTGCAGTAGCCAATGACTTTCAAGTATCAAGAAAAACAGTTCCCAGGATCTTGGCATTGGCCTGCTTGCAAATAACCTAACTGGCAGAACTAATTAAAGCTCAGGAACTACAGGTTTTCTTCCAGGAGAGCATTCTCAGATACTGAGAAATCTGCAGGTTCAGTGCAGCAAGAGAGCTTGATGCAGCTCTGATGAGGCAGGGATACAGGGTGACACAAGGACCCCACTCAAGAACCCCACTTCATGCTCAGATTGGGACAGGAGAACTGGCTGAAGAACAGACATCTGAGGAGCAGAATCACAGAAAAAAGAAAAAGACAAGGCATCCCTTGGCTTGCCTTGGCTACTGCCTCTGCTCTCCTGCATTTTGAATGCAAGGAGCTTCTGCTAAAGATACTTCTCCACCTCTTTGGTTAATACACTCTAATAGAACAGGAATTTCCTGGGAAATGATAGCCTGATACTTAAAACTGATGCTGCTAAACATATTCCCTCATGCAAACCCACAGACAGTAGGAGAGGAGACCCAAGGCAAGATACTCAATTGCAACCTTGAGAGGAATGACAGGCCATGCCTCTGTGGGACTGCAGCAGTCAACTGTATCAGCAGCTTTGCTATTTCAGCCAAGTTCTGCTCTGCAAAGTATCTTTTCCTCTAAGGTTGAGCTAAATACGTTCCTTGGCTGTATCCTCAGGAAGAATTTCTTCAGAGTTTACTGTGGCTTTTCAGACATTATTATAATATGCATCTGAGTTGCCTGATGCATGAGCCAACAACAAAACCTTTACAATCAAGAAGCATAAAGAGCTTATTTCAGAGGCTTCTAAAATGCTGTGTGTGGATTAAAAACTGATGCTGCTGCTGCTGAGAGAGATTGGAAATCTACTTATGCTTCAATGTTGTGACGCAATGCGATTTTACTGGAAGAATATGAGGACAGAAGAAAATATTAATCACGCTGTGGAAAGGAAACACTAAGCATTTCAGAAGTTAACTTTTGTGTGTATCCAGAATATTTTTAATTAAAAGTCGCAAACAAGATTTAGCTGTGACAATGGGATACCTCCAGCGTTTCCACTTACAGCCTCCTCCTATAAACAGTAGGCAGAGTTCCAGGTCAGTATACTCATATTACTTGAAATCTCTTGCAGTTTTCTGCTTTCTCCATTACTGTTTACACTTTCTACCCTGTTACACTGCTGGCAGGTGTTGTCCTGAGCAGAGCTTCCTTCCTGCAGCTGTATCTGTGAGGTGTTCACAAGGTTACTGCTGTGTATCCTTGACCTCAAGGCATGCACATCTGAAGCTGCTATTCAGAAGGCAGCTGACCCCGTGTGCCCTGCATTAAATACAGTTCTCTTGCTGAGGAGAGCCAACACTCATCCAACTCATGTTTCAGTGCTTGAGTGAGAACCTTCCTTACCGATGGAGACTTAGGGCGACTTGCTGGCTAAATTCTGTCCCTGTAGAATGACCATCCCTGTCTCTTCTGTTTGTAGGTGCACACAAAGCCAGCCCACCAGGCCAGGGTTTGTCACACCAGTCATTACACTAATGGCCCATCTTGGCTGTCTGTACAGAACATGGTGTTTATAGCAGTCTTTTTACAGCATACAAGAAACCAATATGCCATTTTTCCAATCTCCACTTGTTTCCCTAAACACCATTACTGAATGTGCCTGAAGGAGTCAGCTCAGTGAGCCAGAGTGGGACTGGGGACATCAAACAGAAGTCATTGAGGGGGAATTGCTGGAGCATGTGCCAGTGCCAAGAGCCTGTTCCACACAGTAATCCTATAAGCAGCCCTGAAGAAGGATTATCCATGCTGTTGCATGCCCCTTTACATGTTGTATCCCTTTAGTTTGGAGAACTTTTATGAAAATCTTCATCTCAAGCATATAAAGCCAGAAAAAAGGTGCATCCAGTTGCAGTATTACATCGAAATATATTCACTCATTGAACATGCCTGAGAAACTCACATGTGTTAGAAACCTAAGGAAGTGATAATATCTTTGCCTTAGATGCATTCACAATGACAAATTGATAGGTATTGAAAAAGAGCAGCGGCAAAATGATCAGGGAAGAGGCAAGACTGACATACAAGAATTAATTCAGAAGCGCTAATAGCTTGGCAAAGCAATGACTGCAAATGACAAATCTGCAAACATTTGAAGGGCTGACATAAATTATGGGAGAATATTTCTTAAGAATGATACAAAAGATTCAAGTAGGAGCAACATACTCAGTTTAAAAAGAAGAGAGACTTTGACTAAGTGCTTAGAAGTTTCATGGCAGCAAAAAAAGAACAAGAAAACATTTGTATGACTCAAAGACAGATATTGAGAAAGCCTTAGTGTGCCTATACAAGACAGAGAATTGAATGGTCTGAAATGTTTTGCTCTGATAATGTTAACATTCTTGGCTGAGTGTTTTTCCGATGCTGCACACCTATTCGAGCTGCACACCTATTGTGAGCCCTCAGCCCAGGCTGTCAATAAGTAGGCTTCCCATCAAAGAGGATTCAGATGAGTTGAAAAAAAATGCAAGGGAGATAAATACCCAACAGCTTGGACAGGAGCTCATCTGGAGCTGTCTGAAGCACAGTGCAGATGCTTTGGCTCTGGAACTAAAGTGACCCTGATGTATCAGCAATATGGCTTTAGGGGTCTCTGTCCTTCATCTTGCAGAAAGGATATAACTGAGAACTGTAATAACAAATAGGGCTGTTAAATGATTTTTCAGATGTGCAGTAATGCTGTGACCTTGCTCAGACCAAGAAACATTAGCACCTCCTTCTCCTTGTTGGAGAGGATCCTTTGCTGTCTTCAGTGGACCTCTAGCAGTGTGTCTCTCCAAAGAAGAGGCTAACCCCATCCTGATGTCCAGCATTACAGAGAGAAAACAGACATTCAGTGCATCCTTTGCAAACGCACTCCAGTTACACATCAGTCCTGCCTAGGCCAAAGCATCTGCTTTGTTCAGAGTATTGGGCTGCAGGTAACATGCACCCCGAGTTCCCCACAGAACAGCTGACTGACAAGCAGCTGTAGCATATCCCTGAAGTGCTGAAAAGCACAGTTCATCTCTGCTTTGGCAGACTACTAGCAGAAATTTGAACTTTGGTCTTTCAAATCCAAGATGAACACCCTAATCACCAGCCATAGATTCTCCATCAAAGTGATACATGCACATGTAAACTGCCCAGCAGAAGAGAGTGAGAGATTCATGCCACCAAATAAACCAGCAGCTAGGACTTTTCTACCAAGGGCTTGTCTAGATCCCTGCTCAGGTTCCTGAATTTCCCTTCCATGATAGCAAAATATGACACTAATTCTTCCTTACTGACTTGCCTTCCTTTGGAATGTTCCTGCCTGGGCAAACACAAATACCTACTTTTTGTTAATCCCAGGCACACCAACAGTCTATGCCTAACCACCTGAGGCAGATTTCTTTCGATCTTTTCTTGGGTTTCTAATGAGAAAATCCAAAACACTAATCTCTTTCGAGCTACAGTATAGTTTTAAACACCCTTCACCATGCTCTTTCCATTCATAAGTACTTCAGGCATGAAGTATTACTCATCAGGATCCAATTCAGAGCCACAGCCTTCAGAGCCTTTGAGAGAGAAAATTAATACCCAAGACAAAAAAGTCTGTCTGCTCATCCTGTTGACAAGGCTTCATGTCTTGGTGGACTGGGGAACTCATTCTTTTTCCTGAATGGTGTTTTGTTTTCCTTTACCCTCTGACAATGGCTCACTACTGTCAGGTGATCCAGACAAACATATTAAATCTTCATTTTGTATGAAAATGGATTTTGTATGATCTTGATTACCTATTGAGATCTTTCTGCCTTTTCTCCTAACCATATCTAGTTGGTGGCAGAGGAAGGAAGGATCATCTCCAAAATTTCTAGGCTGTGACCAGCCTGAAGGAATGGGATGCAATGGACTAACAATAAAGCCCTTTTTGTGACACATATGACCTTGAAAATTTTGGTCAGCTGCATGCAGGCCACGTACAACTTTCTTTTGTCAGAGATGATTACCAAGTAGAAGAAATACCCATATATGCCTTGCAATCCAATTTATTAATGCTTTCACCAAGGGCAACAGCCTCCTGATACACAAGGCAGGGACATTTACTCTATACCAAGAAAGTATAAGAAACTGGTTAAAATAATTTCTGACATCTGCCAAGTTTCTACATAGTTAACTGTCTGGAGAAGGCTGAGGTAACAACAAAGTAATGGCAACTACAGCCATCAGAAAGGGATAAGAAGTCATTTATGATAGCACAGAAGGACTGTGAGCACCACAGGCAATGCAAAAAAATAGTTATTTTTGTTCCATCCCATTAATGCAGAGCACAGTAACATACTGTTTTCAACCTGTTGTGTAGAGACCCAAGGTAGACAGGAAACAACTTCAAAGAAATCTGTAGGCTGGCAGGAGTACATTTGTTTGAGAAAAGCTGACACCTTCAGTAGAAAAAAAAATTAAAAATGAGAGGCACACAAACATTAAAGGGAATGAAATTATTGCCCAAAAAACCCAGAGAAAATAATCTTGGGTTCAAACAGGAGGTGGAAGCATATTTGAACACCCACAGACAAACTGATGAAGGAGAGTTCCATAGCTAGGGTGCCAAACAAGAACTTGAGAGGTATTCCCTGCTGTGCTATGGACATACCACAGATTTACTCCAGACCAGGTCAAAACTGAAATTTCATTAGCATGATACTATGTTCACATTCAAAACTGTGATCTTCCAAATTCTTCTTCCAATTCCCATTTACCCTAAAGTGTTTAACACCATCATTATCAGTTATCTGAATGGAAGACGTTCCCATTCCACCTCAGTGTGAGCTCCGCACTCAGATAAAGAGAATCCCAAGAGAGATGAAGATCCCAGCTCTCCTTTCAAGTACTGATTGTTTGCTGCTGGAAGTCCACCAAGTAGAACTCACTCTGGGGTTCCTAATGGCAGCATTAGCACCTTATAGCCTGGAGTTAAACCTATCCACAGGTGAATCTGGATCCTCACAGAAAATTAAAAAAAAAAAGAAAAAAAAGTAAGATTCCCCAGATTTTCTCTCTGTGCAAGAGCTGTGTAAAGTCAAAATTACTTATTGTATAGGCATGTAAATTCTCACTCCATCTCATTCCCAGTCACGTTCCAAAACCAGTTGTGCCTGTTCTGTGAGCCAACAGCAGATCAGAAAAGAGCAGGGTAGGGCACTAAGGAATCCATACTTCATGCTGGGTTTGGTTGCACATATTCAAAATAGCTCATAGTGTCCATGAGAGAAATTGACTGCATGCCACTAACATTAGTTTGCTATAGCAAAAAGAAAAAAAAAATCAATATTTGTCTCCAAGCTTCTGAGAAGAGAATCTGTTCTGCAGCATAGATGGGGGAAGCCCTTTCACAACATGAGAGGTTTTTTCTGAGGTTTTTTCCTGGAGAGATGCCAGGGCCCTTGCCTGGCTGGCAGGGTGCCTAACCAGCTTAGCTTAGAAAAATGCTGCGAAATACAGATTCCTGCAGCTAGTGACCTGTCCTTTTACCTGCAGTGTTTGTTCTGTCTTGGATAAAACTCTTCAAATACAGTGTCAATGTCATACAGTGTCTCATCTCTCTGCACTTCATACAGGTAAATGGATATGTGTGCTTTTTTACCATAACTGTATACTCTCTCTCTGCTCTTCCAGCACAACTACTGAAGAATCGCATTGCAGTGATATCTCCAGGTTAGAATTTAAGGGATAAAACAGAAAGCAAGGAACCTGAATATAGCAGTGATAAAATGTGGTTGTGCCATGGAGATTCAAATACACCTTCCCTCAAAACCCACTTCTGCTGGTCAGAAGAAGGAAAAAAAAAATAAAACAGTAAAGCAAGGAACATTTCATTGAGAAGGGAACTGTCTCAAGAAAGGGTAACTGTATCATCTAGCTCAATGCTAAAATGGGTTATTGGAAGAATTATCATCTATAAGACACAAAACTGATATAGAAACACCAATCAGGGAAGTTCAGACAGAAAATTGTTTATAACCCATGACCCAAGGTCTTCTATGCTGAGTGACTGTAGCACTATTTAAAATGACCAAAGATAGTAAACATGGATAGCTTAGGAAATGAGTAACCATTTCTTATTGTTGGCATTTGCCTACTGGATGCTGACAAAGTGTTTTAAGGATACTTTTGTTCCTCCCGTACAAAGATGCAACAGAGTGATTTATATGTGCAGCATGCCACTGTGGCTGGGAACAAACTAATAAGCTGTGGGAGGGTCTTAACAACTCTGATATAATATGCTCTGCTTTGGTTTGGCTGGGGGGTACACATTAGTTTTTTGGGTTTGGTTTGTTTTTTCCAATAATTCCCCTGTCTTTATTTAATGAACATCACTGGATGTGCAGCTCCAAAAGCATTTACTAGCCATCCCTTGCTGAAAGACAGAAATGGCTGTTAGGAGCAGAGCCTGGCAATCAGTTGCCAGCATTTGGTACTATGAAGATAGTGTTTTGTGTGCAAACCAGATAAAAATGCGGGTGTTTGTCCTTTCAAAGGGGCAGCCTCTGTGCTTGCTTCTCCCCAGGGTCACACACAAACACCATTGCACAGGGAGAGGCACAAACCTGACAGTGAAGCTTCTTTGGAAAACACTAAGTTGTGCTTTCTTCTGTTTACCCCCACTTCACAAATAGCACAGCATGTATTGGACTAGCATTCAGGCTGCCCTAAATATTTTCTTTCTTCTGGGTACAATAGTAATTTTACACTTGTATAAAAGCAATTCTTCTGTGCTAGTCTGCTGTATGTTGCTTACATCTGGGAACAGACCTGAAATGGCCCAAGAGATTCAGACAACTGCTTCCTTCACTTCCTTCCTTGCATCTTACAGTACCTCCACATCTGAAATGTACTCAGTAAGATCAGAAACTGAAGGAGAAAAGGGAAGATAAGGAAATACTTCAATAAGACCAAAGAGGAGAATTTGCCATATGTAACAAGGTTCTTAGTATTTATTTCTATAAAAATCCATTAGATACTGCAACTATATCTTGGCTCCTATTTGCTTTGGTGAAAAGAGAAAGGGTTGTACATGTGTACCATGGAGTGTAAATGGTGTTGTCTGCCAGATCCCTCAGAGAGCTGCCAAATATTTCTCCTGCATGCAGAACGGACATCTAATCTGAACTGTGGCCAGGCTGATGTAGGAGAAAGAGGTAAGCACTGTGATGCCTCACCTATCTCACAATATCCTCTAATATCAAAGACCTCTGCTCTTAGATTAAGCTGTCTCCCTAGACTGGCCCTTCTAAGAAGCTTCTAGATGCCCAGATATCTATTGTAGAAAAACAAAGCCTTGTTTGGCCTTAGGAGGTGGGCCACTCTCAGCTTTCTCAAAAGCAGATTGCAACTCATTTGTGGAAGTGAAGAAGCACACTCCGAGCACATCCTCATTTTGATTACTATCTAAAATAAGAGCACATGCTCTTAATAGGACACTATACACAATCTCATAGTCCATACTGACTCAGAAATTCTTCTCAGAGAGCCAGAGAAATAAAGTCATCACCCTCTTTCCAGAGTGATCCATAGTGCAGAACAAGGGCAAAACCTCATTCAGTTGATCTCAGCTTCGATATAGACATGACTTGCATAAAGTGATTAAGGCTATTGTACAGCATATGTGTATTTCAGTTCCTTTGAGTTGCTTTTCTGTGAGTTCACTCATGCAAGCTGAGGAATACAAATGGTCATAAAGCCATAAATTAAGCTAATTATCCAGTAAACCAAGAGAAAATAAAGATTTCTATTCCTATATAGCAGGGAAGTGATCTGGACACTCTAGCAATGAAAGTCATGCAGGTGATGAATGGATAGGTCTGAGACCATTCAGTTCCCACTCCATATATCTGCCTTCTTCTGAGTTAGACGGATGCATGCAAGAGGTAAAGAGATTCATCAAACAAATAAGATCAGCAGCCCAGCCTGATATATTTCATCTTATGTGAAAGCCTCATTTACTCTATGAAGTACGAGTTCAGTAGCATTTCTGTAATTCACTTTATTGTGCTTCCCTTTAACATCACAATAATCTTGTTTAGCCTCTCTTACTGGAAGAGGCCACAAAGGGGTAAAATCCCCAAAATAATACAAAACTGGGCATGATGACCAAAGGACTGCTTGCATGACTGGGAGATCTCAGGAAGAATTAGTGTCACCAGGTGGAGTTCATAAACCAATCTCTCTTCACATGCTTCCTATCAGATCTAGATGAGAAGTAGCTAGTAATTTCTTTGGAGCCAGAACTCTTTCTCTGGCTCCTATTTACAAAGTGTCTTTGTGAAATATGATGGAATCCCAGTTCATGGCTGAGGCTCATAGCTGGTATCACAAATGAATCATTAACAGCAGGACAAGGCAAACACCTACTTCCACAGGAGAACATTGAGAAAACTTCACAAGCAAACAGGATATATTGACTCAAGCAGCAAATATGCAAACATAAATACAGTCTGTATGTGTACAACGGAGCCTTAGAGAACAGCAGTGTTTTAACCCTCTGCTTTCCATCAGGTGGCCAGCTAGCAATAAGCAAACATGCCCAAGACTGTGTACAAAGCCAACAATCAATCTCCTTTCATATATGCTATTTTAGTAATCAAGCCTAGAAACAAGCCCAGTATTGCACCAAAGGTGCAGCAGTGCAGATTGGTCCTTGGCAAAATTCCTTACAGGAACAATTTTCTCCTAATCATCCTCTTCCAGAACACAGTGACTTACACAAGTATGCTGCTGAATCCCTAGGAATGCCTTTGCTTTCTGTGGCAATAATTAGCCTGCTCAGAAGACAGCCTTCTTCAGCAAGTAAATGACAGAAGATGAACTCTCAGCTTACTTTATCCTTCAAAGTGCATTTGTACATGGTGAGCAACGAGAGTAAACACACAGCTTGGTTTGCTACCCTGCAGCAGCAATGTCCAGGTAACCAAGTATGAGAACACTGATGGATAGAGAAAAACTACCCAGCAATGCACATTTTTTTCCTCTCTCTTTGTGAAAAAAGACCACCTACAGTGACATGAACTTCATTTCTATTTTGTGGAATTGTGCAGCCATGGTTTCTACCTCACTTGAAGACTAATAACACGGGGTTTGTGCACCAATGTTTGCAAATAGCTTCTTTGGTTTTCCTTCCAGCTCAGTCCTAGCAAGGCACATACTCCTCATCTGTTGGATCAGATGGCACTACAGAACAGATGTGAGCAAGACCAGCCTGGTGCTGAATTGCTGTACTAGTGCCAGTCCTAAAGAAAAATACTCATGAGAGAAAAAATACCAGCTAGGTTCAGCAGAGAGATGGGATGGAGAATAACATGATTCACGTCACAAGTGAGCCTTTGGAAGAGGGTTGAAGTAAACAGGAATCAGCCTTGAGTTTTAAGGTCTTAAGAATAGCCAAGATTTTGGAAGCATTCAGATACTCTGTTTCTTCAGCACGTAGAACTACTTGGCATTGTGGCACTCAAATCTTACTTCAAGTGCAGCCAAATAAAGATTTAGACATCATGGACACACAAATTAGGGGTGGGAGAACCTGAGTGTCCAGCAGAGAGCACTGCAGGCAACGCTCGTACTGAGCATTCCTCACTCAAATTATCTCAGGACCCTGTCCTTTCAAGAGTAGATGAAAACATTTTCACTTTTAGCTTCTAGACAGACCTAAAAAAATAGAAGAATAACCACCAGTAACATTTATTTCTTCAATCCTTCTTCCAACAAGTCAGAAGAGAAGGCCCTTTTAGGGCCAAGTGGGAGCAAAGATATAAAAGGAGAACTCAAGCCTGACACTCACTGTTGCAGAGAAAATAAAATCAGTCTTTCCATCAGTTTTCTTGTTTCCACCAAAATAAAACTGGTGAGATTCCCATGTTGGAACCTCTCATTCTTCATTTTTGTAGAAATAGGAAGAGTGAGGGAATCAGAAGAGGACTTAGCTTTTCACCACTAGGTAGTACACCTGCAAGCTACCAGCAAGGGCTGTTGATAGAGAAAGTTTCATTTGCTGAGGAAAACTGAATGGCAGAAAGAACCATAAAGGCCTAGTAAAGAGGCAGAGGTCAAGCTCAGAGAAGCCCCAGAGCTAAATTTGTGTGAATGTGTTAGAAGGAAGTGTCATATATGCTTGTGCTGCTCCATCTCCCAGTTGTGGCCATAAGCAGGCATTGAGGGAAGAATAATGAAATTGGATTAGATGGATCCTTGGTCGGAAACAGTCTGGCCATTCTTATATTTCTGTGTTCTCTGTGAAGAATAATAAAAACATGGAAAAGAAACCTTGGAATACAAGGAGGGAAAGTGTTTCAAAGAGGAGTTTTCACCTGTCTGAAAGACTGGGCAAGCCTTATGAACCTGTGGAAGGGAATCTGCCTCATGCCTTGATAGTCAGAATACAGTTTTGAGATTATGCTGTAATTGCCCAATTAGCTCTTGCATGCAAAAGGGATTCTCTTCTATTTATTCATATGCAGCAGGGCAGAAATCCAAAGCTTTCTGCCCACTGTGGATTTGCTCTTCCAATTCATTAGGATTAATTTCTTCACCACCCACACAATTCCCTGAATCTCTTCTTCCCCTCCTGCCCCACTGCCACCTGTCAAAGTTATAAAGATGATTGGTGCTCCTTAAAAGCAGCACAGAACATCTTTATCCATCTATTTACTGGCAGATGCTTTCTCCCCCCCCTGCTCCTTTGCTAGACTAGTTCTTTCCAAAAGCCCGCAGTCTGTCAAGCTGTCCCCAGAGCACATATGTGCATACAGTGTTTAACCACATCACCTCCTGTAACCCCAGTGTTCTCATACCCCCAAAATCCTAGGTAGCATTTTATTTTGTCCTGTACCAAGTTAAACAAGATTTTTTTCAAATCTATTGGCTATCAAATTAAATGATAACCTGTGTAAACAGGTCAGCATAAAGTCTTCAGGCTTGTCTAGAGCAATTGTTTTTATTTCTAAAGCAGAGGATAAATTTTGGTGGATTAACATGAATGTAATCCTGTTGTCAAGTCATTGGGCAGAACTGGGACTGACTGTTTCTCCTCTACCTCCTCCTATCTCAGTCCAAAGCTTATATAGAGTCATGGGGAAAAAAGGGGGGGCATTAATTGTTCATGCTCTGGCTCATTTACCCCTGTTTACTAAGTGACACCTTTTCAGAAAGCCTCTTGAGTTTATTACCAGAGATGCTCTGTTAATTAATCGGTTTGGAAAGAACCATCTCTGATCCTGTTGGCGTCACAGTATAACATGAAATCCTAGGAGTTTTCTTTTAAATAGGAAACCATGATAACAACAGAGGGCCTGCACTTCCATTTTGAAAGGACTGAGTGCTGGAAGAGTGCTTCTGACCTGCAGTTCCTTCAGTGCTGGAAGCTATCTGAACTCTGTCAAAGGAGAGCACTGGGAAACCTCAATAAAACACTTTGCTTTGAAATATCTATCACAGTCCTTAAAAAGAAATCAGACCATTTTCAGCAGCCCCAGCTGGAGAAGAATAAGAATAGTCTCACAATCCTAACTCCACATCAAAACCCAAGGGACTGCACAACAAGTTACCTACTCATAGAGTCATCGAATATCACAAATTGGAGATGACCCATAAGGATCATTGTCCAACTCCTTGCTTCTCCCAGAAATATCTAAAACTAAAGTATAACGACTGAAAATATTGTCCAGACGCTCCTTGAGCCATGCAAGGCTGGTGCTGTGACCACTTCCCTGAGGAGCCTGTTCCAGTGGCCAATCACCCTCTCAGTGTAAACCTCTTTCCTAATGTCCCGTCTGAACTTCCCCTGACACAGCTTCATTCCATTCCTCATGTCCTATCATCAGATAAGTCAGCCTCTCTGCAAGCCAGTGCCTCAACTGCAGATTGGGAATAACAGCCTTTTCCTTCTCCAGGGAAATAGTAGCAAGTACACTAGAGAAGACTGAGAAAGGATCATGCCCTGCAGTGGAGAAGGCTAAGCAGATCCCTTGGGTATCCTGTTCCAGCCCCTACAACAGCAACACACCATGGAGAGACATTTGCTTTAAATTGTCAAGTCCCATCAGCAAAGTGCAGAGCACAGAACTGCTCAGGGGGAGCTAATGTAGCTTGTCACAAAGCACAGACACAGCCCCCTCATGCTGCATTGTTTTCTTACCCACTTCTGCATCTTCCATCCCTTGAGCAACGCCCACCATGCTGCAGCTTGCATGTTTGCAATTCACACACCATCATCTTGAGTTGTCTGGGCTTTCCTGACAGAACTAAATGAATAGCAAATTGAACTCTGTCTTTCCCTCCCCCTTACTTCACTCTCCCCTTGCATTTGTACATGCTGAAGTAAAAAGCTTCCTCTGACTCAGATTTCAGCTGTCACAGATTTCAGCAGTTTTCTCCTAGGAAGTCTGGATGCTAATGACAGAAATAGCAGCTGTCTCTAAATACTTCATCTGCTGTCTGTGGTCAAAGGGCAGTAAAATCCAAGGCCAGGAGCAGGTGTGGTGGGTGACTGCTTCAGAAAATCCCCACCCTCACCAGGCAGGCTCTGGTGAGAAGGGATTGAGACCACCACTCCCTGATTGATAGGAAGGCCAGGGACAGTTGTCAGGCAAGCAGGAGGGACGGAGCAAGAGGGCATGTGCTCATCCAGTCACAGGTCAGGCAGGCAGCAGGATGCAGGGCTGCTGCCCCTCAGCCCACCCAGAAACCCTGCTGCTGCCTCCCATTCCTATGGGAATAATGTCCACCCAGGCAGATACATCTCAGGTGCCAAAAAGCAGCCAGAGTTTTAAACACCCAAGCACCCCATAAATAGGGCATTTTACAGGTGAGATGACTCAAGGCAAAGAGATTGAAGTGGCTTGCTAGAAATTCAATTGACACAGAAACTAGGACGAAAGTTTGGGTATTTCTCTTTCTCAACATCCAGCGCTTTACTCAAAATGCAGGTTTGGTTGTTCTCGGCCAGCGTCCAAGGACATGCTTTGTTGGCAGCATGGCACAATCTGTTTAGAGCTTTTTGATCCCCACATGTTCAAAGCACTTGTACTTTCCACAAAACATTGTGGTGCCATTAAACACTATGTTATGTTTGAACTGAAAGGAAGAAAAAAAAATCTCCATCTATTATTACATATAAATAAGAGTTGGTCTTCTATATAGTATCTTAGAAAAGAATGAAGGAAGAATAAGTCTGACCCTTGCTGTGCTAATTATTGATAACCTACCATCAATTTACTCAGAAAAAAAAGCATCCCATCAGATCCACTATAATTTCTTTCACTCTGCATGAAGACATCCTGGGATAGAAGGAAGGGCAAAGGGAAACAGAGGTACCTGAGGACTTAGCCATGTCTTAGGAATCCTAAAGAGCACAATTTAAGTCATGTGTATCATCCTGTCCTAATGGGTTCACTTACCTGCAGTACCCAAGGCTTCCCACAGTAGGATTTTAAATGGTAGCAGGAAAGTGTCATATTGCCTCAACCAGAAATAAAGGGCTGGTGCCATTCCATTTCCACTAGAATTGTCCCAGCTAGAAGGAGTTGGCTGTCAGGTTCTCGTGTCTGAATATTCCCAATAGTAAGAAGTGCCTTGAGACAAGTTCAGTGATTTTCTTCTTTCATGCCTATTCTTTGGTCTGTCTCTTCTCTGTCTCTCTTTTAGAATAGCACAGAAGCTGAATTAGAGTGCAGGTAAATCCTCGAGCTCCATACAAACCTCAAGTGTCTCTCTGATTCTAAGCAATGGCAAGCAGCAGCATACCATAGAGAGGCACAACAGCCAGCTAACAATCATAGAAAATTAGCTGTGCCACCCAGGATTTAATAGCCCAGCAGGTATCTTTCAGGGAGCTAAATACTGAGGTATGTTCCTAGTAGGTAGGTGTTCATAATGGGCAAGATGGCTGTAACTGCAGTAGCATTACAGTTCTCATCACATGCAATGGTACGACACCAGTTCTGTTGCCAGACCCATGAAAGAAGCTTAACTGTCTCTTGTGTTTTCCCAGTCTGCACATTTACTGCCCCTGCTAGTACCAGGTCATCTGGTGTGGGCTCAGATGAGGTAACTATCACTTCTGGGCACTTAAGTTCTTTGACAGAACAACAGCTTTACAATATGAGAGGCAGAACACTTAAACTTTCTGACTCAACTGATAAAACAGTTCTCCATGCTTCATGGGCAGTTCAGATGCTTGACACAAGGGATATTGTGATGATAAATAATTAACTGGCTGGAGAGACTGAGAGCTCAAGGACAGATGCTTCCCATCTGTAATCTCCTGGAGCTGAGGCTGCACTTTTCAGGAGGGAGGGAGGGGAGTTGGTAGGGTGAGAAGGTGACAAGGTTGGTGTGCCCCTGGAAGTCAGCAGCCTTTTTTAAGATACTTTGCTTGTATCTCCCAACACAGAAGAAGGTATTATCGTGCACTTCTCCAGGTGGCTTTCACTATCCCAGGCACTGGGGGGCCAGGGCAGCAATGATCCCTGCCAGTTCCTGGTGTCAGCTCACCTAAATGAGATGCATCATTAGAAGCTGCATTCATGTATTAAATAGGCTTGAACATCAGCTTTAATGAGACACCTCTGAAATCTCAGGAGAGGTAACAGACAGTTAGAAATATGCTTCAAAGTCCTCTGGGTATGAGAAGTAAAATCCAAGTTCAGAGATACCTAGCACAGGATTTTTAAATACCTGATGTGTTAGAGACTATTAAATTGTCCTTTACACTAGCTTTAAAATTTCATCTGCATAAATTTCTTTGATCCACGAATGGCTTTAACTGCATTAAAATTAGTCAGAACAGCAGCTGCAATAGGCACCGAACTGCATATCTCAGAGTAATTACACATTACAAAGGGAATCCTTGAAGCATTTCAATAACATGCTGTATTACAAACAGCACTTGAAAAGCCACAGATGGACGTGTGAGCCTCCTAGCATAACTTTACTGCAGAGATGGATTTGGATGGTAGGATGTCACTTTTACTCCAGCTTGCTTCTTGCTTCCTTGCCTTTCTCTCAAGAGTAGAGGGAGCTTCAAAGACCATTGAAAAAGTTTTAGTTGATCCTGTGCAGTTAAAAACTGAAAAAGAGATGTGTAAGGCCCCGTGCCCATTCTCTTTTACCTCCCAATTCAGCTCTCTGGTGACACGTTCCTTCCCATTAGCTCTGTCTGAATAAAAGGGACAGAAGAGTACACGCTCAGCAGTCAGGGGGATGTATAACCAATCTAATTAACACAGCGCTGGGATGAACTCCTGTCTGTCCTCCCTTGCCCCCAGGGCTGTCCTGCTTGTTTGCCAAGGCCTCTGGCATCTTCTGCCAGCAGCATTCTGCCCAGGGGAGGAGACAGAATTTGACCCAGACGATAAAAACAACTGACATTTTTGTGGATCCATATGGTTTGCATTTTTTTCATCCTTCCAGAGGCTTTTGCTCAGTAGAAGTCACAGTTCTTGTTTATATTATGAGACACATAAAGAGTAAAAAAGGATTTTATAGTATTTCCTTTCTTCTGGTCCCAAGAACACCCAAGCTTGAACTGGACTCATTTAATTTGCCCGTTTCTTCTTGGCTTACACTGGAATTCATCCATTCTGTTTCAATTCAGTACAATCTATTCCTCCTCAATGCCCTGTCCCCCAGTATTCTTGCAGTAGCCAGCACACAAGGCACAGTGCTCCAGCAGTAGAAAATAGGTCTATTCCACATCCCAAAGAACTGCCAAAGAGAAGCTAGCCAGCTGTCTTGGATAACAAGCAGCCATAAAAATTAGAGTGAATAAAAGTACAGCAAATGGCACTGCAATCAAGAACAATGAATGTTAGAGCTGGAGACAGATGGTGGGTGGATTTCAGCTTGGGACATGGATTTTTAGCTTTGGCCTCCACAGATTTGGAAATCTTCAGCACTGCCTTCCCTTCTTTCCACAATGTCTCAATCACAGGGTTGCTGTAAAGGTATAATAGCTCTTGAATTCTTAGTGCTGGGACAGACTCAGAAAAAAAGCTCCACAGGTAACTGAATCTGCAGGGTAGGTAGATGGGTAAGGAAGAAAGGGCAGAAAAGATCCTCTCACCACAACAAAGCCTGACATCTGTCTAAAAATGCCCTGATTGAAAACAAACCAGTAGGAGGAGGGAAGAGCAAGGTTGACCTCTTAATTCATAGGAGAAGCAAGTGCTTTCTGCTTGTACCTAATAACCAGGAGCCCAGACAGTTGTCCAGGAGGATACAAACCATCGTTCTGACAACTTCAGCCTGACAGAAGGAATTTGACTCTCCACTCACCTCAGAGAGAAGCAGCCTGGTCACCCTATCATAGTGTATCTGGAGTCCAGCTTTCTCATTCCTTTGCGGTGAAGCAGTTTTAGAATTGTATAAAATATAGTAGAATTGTATAAAATAGATTCCTTTCATATGAAACACATGCTTAGCGGGCCGTAGAAAAAGTGAGTAGCACTATAGCTTGGCTGCAGCCTGGACAACCTCCTGGGACAGCTAGGATTCACTGGAAATATTCACTCTTCTGATAAGTGAGCATTTCAAACAAAACAGAAATATTTTCACACGAGAGACTCAGAACAAGCAAATCCAGAGTTTCCTGCTGTCTGCTTCTCTGGCAGACCTGTGTGAAGGGGCAGTTGTATTTGAGCCCCCAGGGATTTTAACCTGGTCTCTGTCACCCCAGATGCATCAGCACACTAAATGGTAGAAGCCAAATGCAGAACTAGTACTGTTACTGCCCCAGCACTCATGATCGAACCTCTGGGTATGTCATGCCATCTCAAATGCCCTAAAATAGTCAAGACATCTCTTCAAAGTTGATAGCTATGAAAGAGGATCAATGAGGGGAAATACCTCAACCCTTCCTGAGATAAATCCAGAGATCAGCCAAATATCCTAAAATGTCCTTTTATATCCATGCTTCGCTAGTAGAGCCTTTTGTTTTCTAGATAAGTGATTTGCTAAGAAAGCATCCAAGCCCTGCCTGAAAATACCCACAACCTAGGCCTCTTCTTATGCAACTAGAGCAGATAGCTGAGGCTCTTGCCCCAGGTGCTGCCCAGAAGTAGAGGTTAATGACAGAGGTAATGACTTATCAGATTAATCACAGCATTAACCTCTTGCTCCTCTCCTTCTGTCATTTCTCACATTCACCAGGCTAGTCCAGAGCTCGGAAAGATGACAAATACAGAGCAATTATAAAATCATCAGCTCCTAGTAATCCCAAACAGAGCAAGACACACAGATGAGCCAAGAACAGATGTCCAGGAGAACATTGTGTACCTAGGGAAAGATAACCTATAGCAAAGCCTGTAATTCACTCTGGAAGGCTACACTGGGCACCCCATACACTCTAAAACCCAAGGCAGCAATCAGCATCTAGGAAGCTTATTTTCTTGCATCAGGATCCACTATAAGTTACTCACTAGCAGATACTGAGTAGAACAGCAAAGGGGTTGATAGTTCCTTTGGGTTTAAGTATGACCATATGGAAAGCAAAGTAAGAGATCCGTGGTTGAAGGTTCAGCAAACCATGTAATCAACTGAGCTTACACTGTGCCAGGTCCTCCCTTTCCCAGAGATGTGGATCTATCAGGAGTCACCTGGCATTCAACTCATGTGTTGACACACACAATGAAGGCACTAAACAGGCTGAAATGCCTTCAGCATTTCTAGCATCAGACATTTGCTTCTGTAGATCAGCGTTCCTACCTATTAGAGATCATTTATTTCTCCCAGATTTTGTTCTTCCCTTATCATTGCCTTTACAGACACCCTAAGATTAATTGTTTAAAAACTAAGTTACTAATTAAAACAATTTTCCAATCTTAGGATGCAGCCTCATATTTTCCTCTGAGATGAGAAGTCTCACAGATTCACATGCTGATAGATAAAGCTCTGAAGTGAGGAGATACCTGCTATCTCTGCTCTGGATCTTTCATACTCAAAAACATCCAGTGTTTTCCTAGAGTGGTAGCAAATATTTTTTTTCTTTCCTAACAGTTTGAGTCCGCTCGTTACAGAAAGAATCATTAGACTTGTGAATTTTGGGGTTTTTTTCTTCCCCAGCAGAAATATAGATTTTTATTTTTTTTTTTTTTTTTTTTTTTGGTCTCTGCTTCCCTCCCAGCTTTAGCTACGTCATCTTGGCACAGTGATGGAACAAGAGGGACTGAAACAATCACTATTAGAATAAGGGCAACTCAGGTCACTAACATAGCTTTCAGCCCTAAGACACCCATTTAAATTCAGTTCACTGCACTAATGCACAACTATATACCTGCCGATCACCACGCTCAGAAATGGATCTGACAGCTGTTCCAACTTAGTAGCTCACTAATGCTCAGCTCTCCCCTACAGAAGCTCCCACTGCATGTATAACTTAGTCCCTGTGGGCTGCCTGAGTAGGAAGCTGGATGACCAGCTGAGCCATGACACCAGGGCAGCTCAACCTATACACTAGGGATGAGGTACAAAAGCCAGAAGGGTCTGCTTTGTTACTGCTCGCATAAATTTATTTGTTAGGAGAATGACAGTCTCCAGTACTGTCAACACATCAGCTTTCATCAATAGTAAAAAGGGTTTGTTTGGTTTGGGGGCTTATTTGTTTGTTTTAAGGAATAGCCAAGTAAAATTAGGAACCTTGACAGCCTAGTGAGCCAGAAGCTGAATCTTGCTGACAGAAGTGTCGTGTTCTAAAAGGAATCTGCCTTTCTGTAAGGGGAAAGCCCAAAAAGCACCAGAGAAAAATCACCAGAAACCAACTTCCATATGGTTTCAAGAGGAAACAATCATTTCTCTCAGAGCTGCTCAGAGCCAGACCAGGGGATTGTGACTTTGCCTGTAGATGGGGTTAAATAACAGCTTCCAGTAGCAGCAAAAGCAACTCTGGATCTTCCGAATCTCTGGGTTAAAGTTGACCTTGACTTGGAGCCCCTGGGCTAACACCTGAAATCTGCACTGATTCTGACTCCACAAGAGTTCAGGCTGCCTTGAAATGAGTGCTTTAGAGACACTTAAGTCAGATTGTCACCTGCAGGGACCAATTCAAGAGCACTGATGTGGGAACTGTGGGCTAATGACAGCATCTGTGAGGCTTTGCTCCAGAAGCAGAGTTCACACATTTTTTAACACTGTTTTTAGCTTTCCTAGGTTCTCCTTAGGTTTCTTACATTTGTTGATGTTAAGGAGAGCATGTTGTGGAGCAGTTTTCCTAAGGCAAGCAGGACTAGCAGAAGTGACAACTCCCGTGTTGCCCTGGATGAGTCAGTTCAAGTCAGTGCACTGGGCAACAGAGCACTGGTTCAGTGAGCTTGCTGATGGGATAAATGCTGTGGCTGGAGAGAGCAATGCCCTGTGTAGAGCCAAGAGACAGCTCTTTAGACACCTCATGCATAAGCATCCAGTAGCCGGTGACAGGGCTGCAGTGCTGGAGAAGATCTGCAGTAACATGGACAGGTAGCCAGCTTGTCACCCTGACAACATCCAAAAAGACTGTTCCCCCGATGGATAACACATCTCCAGGCTGTTGCTAAGAAAACAAAAATTCACTTATTATGCACAAATGGGCACACTTCATTGCTGGACTTATTAACTTGGGCCATGCCACTTACTCTTCATCTTCTTAATTGATTTAAATCAGATGACATGTTTAGATTCCTAATTCTTGAAGGAAAGGACTCAGCTGCAGCTCAGTGCATTAGTTTTTTTAATCTTTTCTTCCTCCAATTGATTTCCTCTCTCCAAAGACACAAGAGAGGAGAGATGTTTAGTTGCATTTTGTCATCTTCTCACAGGCTTGAAGCAGGCACTGGTTACAACACAGTGCTCAGCATCACCAAACTGCTTTTCTTGTCCCTCTGTTCCTGCATTCAAGCAGGGCAAGGGAGCAGTCTCACTCTACTACCCTGCCTGAGGTCAGCCTGTTGTCACTCAAAAGGAGTTGATGCAGTCTAGGAGGAAAAGAGAAGCAGAAACAAATCCTAGTTTTCCTCACCTGCACACGCTGCCAGACTGCTCAGCCTGATTTATTTGAAACCTCTGATGTACTGCCATAAAATTTGCCATAACATCTTTTTTAAAAAAAAATACTGATTTTTTTTTTTTTTCAAAGGCAAGAGCATTTGCACTGGGAATTGTTGCATCCAGGAAAACTGAAGCAGTCTTGACACACCTCGCATATCTTGGGCTCAGGACTCTGCTGTTATCCAGTGAGAGCAGCTTTTTCTGCTCTCTCATTCTCAGCAGTGGTCGATTTAGGCTCTCTGACCTTTAACCAAGAGTCTTCCCAGAGAGTGTTTGGGCCCATAGCAGAAAGTATCATAGTATGACACAGGAGTCATTATGAACCCTGAACCTATTATGCAGCATATGCATAGTTGAATAATCTAAACACAGTCCTATCAAACAGACAAACCCAACCAAACCAAACAAAAAGCCAGCACAGAAGGCCAACTCAAAGCTCCAGGAAGATGCATAAAACCAGCACCTGAGGGCTACCTGATCCTTCACACTGCCCCTTTGAGCAGCACTATGTCTGACTACTCCTAGAAAAAAGGAGCATTTAGCACTCCTGTGGGAGCATTATAGCACTGTGGGGAACCCATTTCCAGACACCAGGCCCCTGTTAGCTCACCCTTCTGCTTTGTTATCCAGTACCCTGTGCTTGATATGCTCTGAAGACAGAAGAATTAATAAAAATCTGGATAAATGAAGAGTCAGTGATAAAGTAAAATCTTTCCCTTTTCCTTCAGGAATTTTAGGATTTAACTTTGAGCTTACCTCCAGAACAAGCCTGTGAAGAAGATTAAAACACCCTAGATTTTCCCTAGCCAGTTGTTATACATGGAAGAGGGAATTCTTACAAGTTTTGTGACTGGTCACAGAACAAATAATAATATGGTACACCTACCATGCTCTTCCAAGAACTTTTGAGTGAACAGTGTGTTTTGGAGAACTGAAATGATTCAGATTTGACTAAAAATTTTGGCCAGAGATGACTCACAAATATTTGAAGGAAAATCAAAGCATTTAATTTTATATATATTTTAGGAGTTGCCAAGGAGTTGCCAGAATTTAATTAAAACCTTCCTAAAGGCAATATTTTGCTTTTTGCTCTCTATTTGTTAAATACATTCAGTGTGGTCAACATATGAAGGAGAAAAAAAAATCCTAGTGACTGTTCCTTACTAAATCTTTCAAGACCACAAGTTCTACTATTGACTCAGAGCAACCGTTCAGCTCATCACAGCAAGAAATTTCACAGCTATCAATTACTTGACAAAAAATTCCGCTTTCTCTCCATGTGGCTTCCTGGAATACCAAACAGAGTCAGATGATGCTGTCCTTCTCCACACACAGCAGCTCACAAACAACTCACAAGCAGTGCAGAGATGGGGCCACCACCTGCACTAGGATTTTTCACTCTTCTGACTAAGCAAGCTAAGAGCATCTGAGACTTTCACCTACAGTAAGCACAAACATGTTCACATTTTTCTGAGTAACTAGACTTATTCTTTCCTCCAGAGAGATAATGGCATGCTCCATGATCTAGTCAATGCTTTAAAACCATCACTTCACAGAATCAAGTGCTTTGCTTGCAATCCTGTTGCTGTTTCTATAATAAACTCAAAGGTTCCTTATGTACTGAAGACACAGGCACAAAGCATCTCCCTTCAGTCCATCTACAGTGACCTGAACATTATTTCCCTCTCCAGAGGGAATGACATGTAATGTCAGTGGAATCAACGGAATAACTGTGGGACAAGGCTGAGTAAGAGAGCCCCTCTCTTGTTCAAACAGACCCTACATCACTGCTCCCTGGCTCCCTGCTGACCAGGGCTCTCATTCTCCTCTGCAGCACATCTCAGGGGCTCATTTTCCTCAGCAGAAGGAGTAAGCAGAAATGCCAGTAGATCCCAGCGGTTTTGTATGTTATCAGCTGCAAAGACAGGGGAAAATCAGGACAACTTTAACAAAAGAGGGACAACAGTGATATGTTTGCCTCTAATATGATGGCATGAATGTGCTATGCAATAAGCTGATAATATGAGAGCTCCCAAACGTGAATCTCTGCCAAGCAAACTATTTTTAGTGGAATATGTTTAGCTTGTTAAAGATTTAAACCCAGGAAATAATTGCAGTTACTCTTCTGCCTGATTGAAGTAGGCAACATTTATTAATGTACAGTGGCTAAATAAACTACACCAACATAAGCCACAAAGACTTAAAGTGATGAGGGAACAGGATACTATCCTGACTGAAAAAATCAACCCTGTGCCTGTGATGTAAGTAAGATCCATTCCATGATAAAGAGTTTATTGAGGCAGACTGGAGGGAAGAGAGCTGCAAGTTATGAAAGGAAATCTGATTTGTCCCTCTGAAGGCAAAGTGGTAACTGACTAATCTGAGCAAACTCTGTCACAGATTTTATAGACCTAGTTATTTCTTGCAGGTCTTCAACCAGCAGGTGGCTTAGATTAAGTCCATGCAAGATCTGAATTCTTGAATTGAAGACTGGCAAAGAGATTCATCAGTGATCAAACCCATGAACCATGTTGTTGATCTGTGTTCCCACTTGCACATTAAATCAGAGTTCAGTATCCTGCACATCTACTCTTTAAACTGTCCTAATTGAGCAGCAGCGTCCACCTGCCCTGTCTGTTTTGCAAGTGCCCAGCTTGCAGGGTGTACAGACTCTTTGGCAAGAGATGGGATATAACCACCCTGTGTGCTGGGGGTGAAGAAAGGTTGCTTTTGATGACAATATTCAGAACACTTGGAATAGCCAGTGATTTTTTGTGATTGGAATACCCAGTGATTACCTAGTGAAATACTCCATTATTTTATGCTGAAGAAAACAAGCCTACAAATAGATCTACCTGCTTCAGCAATCTGTGCAAAACACCTCATTAAATAGCACCACTTTTTTCCTAAAGAAGCCTGCTATATATTCAATGGGAAAGGATAAATGGCTATAATCTTTGAATACACAAGACTACACAGAATGGGTATTTCATAGCTGCACAAAACCCATAATTGAACTTCTGCCCTAGGGATAAGTTTTCCTGCAGTGTAAGTGCTTCCAGTTGCCATATGGGGGTCATGTTCTTTGTCAGGAAAGCAGAGCTTTACATCCAGTTAATTGCTGTTCCCAGCTGTCTTTTTTGTTGTTGTTGTTGTTGTTGGGTTTTTTCCACTGAGGCTAGTTTTCCAACAGTCATTCAAGCAAATGTGCTCATTTCCCAGTTCCCCCACAATTCCCCACCACACTGTGACAAAGTGCAGATTTTGCATGGCTACATTCCAGGCTTCATGGTGTTAAAATCATAGCAGCAATGGAAAAGCATGGAGCCTCAATAGTCATAACGTAGGACTTGAGCTACAGGTGACTCAGTGGTAGTCAAACAGATGCTGTATGAAAATAGAATGGTTTCTGTGTACAGACTGCTTAACCCATGTAGTTAGTACTTATACATGAAGATTTCCATAGTTTGCTAAGCAGCAAAAACTACTCAGTCTGAAGTAAACTGATGACCTCAATTCTGTTCACTGTGCCTGAGTGTCCATCTCAGAACACAGTGACCATGAACAGCAAGCTCTTTCTGCCTTAAGGCTTCATCTTTGGTGTCAATGAATCAAACATAAAAAGATAAAGACCATGTCCATCTAGTATTTGGATCTCTTCAGCTCAGTAATGAAACATTCACTGATTTTTGATGGATCAACAGTGGCTGAGAGAGGAAAGCTTGGGCCATAATCTGCTGCAGATCAAACTAAAAAAATTGCAAGGAAGTCAGTGGATATTATAAAAGGACAACACAACTCCTTTATTTTCCTCAAAGGATTAATGATAAACTCTTGCATGTGCATTTGCAATGTGAGTCCCTTGTTATCAGGCACTAGCTACCACCTATTTGGGTTACCAAACCTGTTGGTTGAAGAACATCTTGGGGGAGTTCACAGTTCAGGTTGCTAAGCAACAGAGCAATAAACACTCAAGACCAAAGTCTTGAGAAGGATTTTACACCAACTTGCTCAATTTTACCTAATAGCTCTGGAAGAGGCAGCTTCAGACTACTGCACTTGTGCTTTTTGGACTGCTCACCAATGCAGATACAGTACTACCTAAATAACCCTTACCACTCACTCTTCCCTCAGAAAATAACCCACCTGTTTTAGTTCATGAAAGATCTCCTGATCCTTGTGATAAAAAGACATTTGACTTTTACAGCAACCCACTCCTAATCTCTTTGGTGTCTGTTCTCTGGATTTCCCCAACAGGGAAACCCACACTATTCTGCAGGCTTCCTGGTAAAAGTTGTCACTGCCTGATGATAAAAAGCAAACATATGCTGTAATCTTAAAGATCTGGAGCTGGATATTTAGAGCTCAGTCAGAACCTGGGCCTTGTAAAGTCGTATTTTCCCCAGAAAGTTCCATTAAATTTGTGGAAGATCTGAAAACTACTTTTTTTTAATCATTAGTTGATAATCCAAAACCAAAGGTGAAATACATAATCATCAAAACGCTCCTCATGTGAACATGCCTCTCCTAAGCTTCTGTCAGACCAGCAAGCAAACAGGCTGTGCCAAGTCACCTTCTCTTTCAAGCTTTGTACCAAGATTTGGACCTTCTGATTTGCTAGCATAGAAGACACCCACTCACATTCCCCCTTGTAAGATGAGGTCAAGGAAAACCACTTGCTAGTTTCAGGAAATATTGCTGAGCAGCATGTGCCTATGCCCTGTTCTGTGCTGAAACTTCACCAGACAATTTCTTACTCTTGTTGTTGCAATTAACCTTCAGACAAAATTATCAACTACAGTCTTACACATATGAGGAATTGATCCAGATTATTAGAAACTACGTCCTTATTGCAACTACACAGCTGTTTCTCGTCCTTAGATGAAATCCTGACCCCCATCCCACCCCTGGTAATGCTTGTTCACTCAAAATTAAAGGACAATTATCTCTAACACAGACAGCAATGATCACATTTTCTTCCTTAAGTGAGGCACTGGAAATTAAAGTCATCTCCTCACCCAGTGCTGCTCCTGAAAAATCCTGCAGAAAATCTGGCACAACACCTGTAATCTGGCCCAATATGCTAAACACTTTAAAAAAAAAAAAAAAATGCAGGGTCAGCATCATCATCTCTGACATGAGAGGATGATAGGCTTGGATGAGGAGTTTGGGCCAGGGAGGAGAGGAAGGGGGAGGGAATCAGCCTTTCTGGGGATCTGTGCTTGACTCCTCTTTGTACAGGGCCTGCCCTCCAAGCATGAACTCCCACCCAGCTCCAGTGACCCCCTGGTCAGTAGTGTTTCATACTCACCATGTCATAAACATTCAGAATCACCGGTTCATTTGCCATTGTTGATTGCAGAAGAGGCTGGATTAAAACCTTTCAGTCCCTGCCAGATGAGTGTTGATGCCCCCAAGGTAGGCTTTTACCCTGAGCCAGATAGAAGAAAATGCCTCATCCTACAGTCACTGAAGGAAGAAGGATGGAGGGAGGAGGAAAGGAGGGAATTCTCACGGTTGGGTGTGTGTGTGTAAAGTTGGTTGCAGGGAGGCAGAAAGGCCTGGGTTGGGTTTGCTGGTTGTATAGGGTTTATTTTAGCCCTCCTCGCCGCATCAGATCCAAGGTTCCTTTCTAACTCTGTAGTGCACCTCCAGGTCTGTAGACTCATACACCACTGTAACCAGGCACCGTCCAAGCTCTTAAATCCCGATCCACAGAAGACGGATTCTGAGCCCAAATACAAGCCCTCTTCTGGCACCGCGAGCAGGGTGGGTGGCAGTGCGTGCGGGGAGGTTTCTCGGCAGAGCAGAGTGCCGCTACTGCAGCGGGCTGCCAGCAGCACGCAGGAACCCGGGGCACCAAGGCACGGAGCGGGGCTGGGGCGGGCGCCGAGCTCCCTCCCTGCTCCCTCCCTGCCGCCGGCGGAGCTCGGAGGCACCCCGGGATCTGTCCCCGGAGCTGGAGTTGTTCGCCCGGAGCCGGGATCTGTCCGCGGTGCTGGAGCCGGGATCTGTCCGCGGTGCTGGGGTGTGGGGTCGGTCCCGCTTAGGCACTCGGTTGAGGGCTCCCCGCCCCCGGCAGGACATGGTGAAGAGGCTGTGCCAAAGAGATTCCAGCGCGGGGCTCGGCGGTGGGAGGAAGAGGAGGAGGGGGCTGGCTGCCCCCGGGGCAGAGAGGGGATGCCGCAACCCCCATCCTGCCCACGACGTGCAGGCAAACCTGGCGTCGGCGCCGAAGTTAGAAAGCAGCTCTTCGCGGGAGATGACGCGGGATTCACCGGTCTGAGGCTGGAGAGAGTAGGATGCCGAGCAGGCGATGCTTCCAGGCAGGGTACGGGGCCAGCGCTGGACACCCTCTGCTCTCCGCAGGGCCAGTCCTTATTTCGCGATCAGCTCGTCCCGAACCGGGCAGCTCCTACTGACTGACAGCCGAGGGAACCTACCCCGTCCTCTGCTGGCTGGATGCATCGCTGCACGGCACACGGTGGGAGGGCGGGGAAGGGACCAAGCGACTGGGCAGGGCGAGTAGTTTCACTTCTGGCAGCAGCGGGGTCTGGAGTTTCTTCCTGGAGCTACTTTACACTCGTGTTAGGACCGTGAAGCTCTGCAGTGTCTTGCCAGCAAACACTCCCGTCTGACCTGGATGCGAGAATCAATTATAAAATGCACTGCGGTAAATTCATCTTCCTTTTGCTCCTCCTCTCTCTTTAAAGGGAGAGCAGAGTCTGTGATGGTGCTGGGAAAGAGTGCAGCTGGGAGGGAGACAAGGGAATTCCTGTTCCCAGAGATTTGCAGTGGTGTGGAAATTAGCACTCTGACCTTAAACGTTCATACACAACAGACTTCTGAACCAGGAGGGAAAAAAAAGGCAGGGATGACCTCATCTGAGTTGGAGGCGTATCTGAGGCTGAGGCTCTCTGCCAGCTCGCAGCCAACCAGATCTGAATGAAAATTGCAGGGAGCCCGTTACATCAGCAAAGCCCAGCATGCCTCAGCCCTGTCTTCAGCCACACGGGAACCATCCCGTCCGAGAAGGGCTCACCTCCCTTTGTCAGGAGTGGAAGGACAAGACCCTAGAGCTGCAACCTTGTAAAATACTTGTTAAACAGTGTGCAGGAGAATTTCTAGTGAAGGCAGGCAGTAGGACAAGGAAGTGAGTCCATGTCCTGCATAGCTAAGTGCCAGCCCAACACAGTCAGACATAAAACTTTTCTCCAGGCATTGCCAAAGAAGGTCCATAACTGCATTGCCCCGTATGCATTTTGAAAATGCAAAGCCACAGCTCAGGCTTGGGCATGACGACATGCAGTATGGCAGGGATCCCAGCACAGTAATTTCATCCATGGGTGAGCTGGACAATTTCACACACATGGTACAGGGACTTAACCAGCACCCTGACTTCCCCCCCCTCCCCTAGCTCTCCAACCCACCAATTCAAAATGTGTTTAACTATCCATCTCAGCAGCCCGGGCCTGAAGGAGCAGTTTGTGCAGGTGGGTAAAGGTACTTCCTCCTCCTTACCATCTCAGAGTCCAGATAGTCCTCAGAGGATAGACTGACCCCCCACTGTCATTTTAAAGGCTATAGAGCAATGGAAATCTTCCTCTGCAAGAGGCTAAGCTGCACCATTCATGCCCTAACTTGTGAGACAAACCGCCTACTGAAACCCAGAGGCTCCTGCTAAACTGTCACAGATACCCTGAGACTGTCACTTTTGGATAAGCGTCCTGCTCTAGAGATGGTGATGTTTTAAGGAAATTTGAAAGGAGAGGGAATAGCTGACTGAGGCAACTGGAAAAGAAAAGCAGCACTACAAGGTCTTCCCACACTTACCCACATACTTATTTGCTAAATTAACTCAAACAACTGCTGTGCTCAGAGTTCACTAAAATGACTTAGAGATTTAAATCAGATATACATTCCAGAAACAGATATCTGTAAATTAGGATTTGGGAAAGGTGACAGGCAGCCACAAGCTTTTGTTTTGCCCTGTAAACATTTCAAGATTAATCACTTAGGGGAAAAAAAAATAAGATGACCAGAATTCCACTTCTTAACTTTAGAGATAGAAGAGGGGGAAAATGGAAACCAAAACATGTCTTTAAACTAATCATATTGCTTCAAGAGATCAAAGCCAGTCTAAATGTGCATTTGTTATTTAAAGGACTTCTGCTGTAGGAGAGACAGTAAATGTCACTTGCACATTAAGACCTGGATTCTCTCCCTCTACCTTGAAACAACTGTAAGAGCTACATTACAAATGTCATTGCTTCAGGCTCCCTTTTCTGCTCCTTCACAGAAAGAAGTTGTTCCACATTGTGACAGCCTCATGAGTGTTTCAGTGATCCTTTGAAAATTCATTTTTTTACCCCAATCTATTCTAGACAACTTGTTCTAGCTCCCAATAGAAGGGATCAGTCTGAATTCAAAAAGCTCATTAATATGAGTTATTTTACAGTCACATAAACTCTTCGCAAGGCTTGGTTTGCTTTGGGCTGTTTTGAAGTGTTTCATCAACAGCTCAGGCTGATACCAGTTGAGAAAGTGAACTGCTCTATTTCAGGAGCATAAGTACAATCCCACAGATGGCCTCACTGCCTACAGGCACCAGAGCCCATATCTTGCTTTGTAAAAACATGACAATATAAATAAATTGCAAATACAGAGGAAAGGGGGATTCTTCTTACTACTCGTTAGAACAGCTGGAACTAGAGCTTTGGGTTGTGTTTTGAATTCTTCTTTTAAGCACTTATGCTGGTTTTAGGACAAAGCAGACACGTTTTTTCCATACATACACCTAAAGCTAGACAGCACCTTCATTCACATTTAAGCAGCCTGTTGCAAGCCCAAACTCTCTCAGATTCTCCACATCCCTAGCACTCCCTTTAAAGGAATTCATGTATTTGAGTTTATCTGTGGTCATCCCCACTTACTATTATGGTATAGGTATGCCTGTGTCCTCAACGATCGGTTTCCAGAGGAGACAATGTGGTCTTACATGTTTTCTTTGATTAAGAAAGAGATGAAAAGGTTAAAAGGAAATTAGTGCTGCTACTCTACATGGACTAAAAAACAAGAATCAGGTACAACCTTAAGGAATTACCTGGTACATTAAGCGAGGCAGTCAGTAGCTGAGAACTTCAGCCACCTCCTGCAGGTCTCAGTCACAAAAGTGGCATTGCTGGGCACTGTAAATAGAGCTGAGACATTCCACTGAGGCAAGAACAAAAGAACAGCAGTGCAACAGAGAAATAATGGCTGCATTAGAGGTGATGATCTATCTGTGAGTTTGTCTACTCCTGTTGCTATTCAGGAATTCTAGTTTAAATTAACACCTTTCCTTAATCTACCCCCATGCACTTTCAAAGGCTCAGAAGAAACCCAGCAGACAATGGGGCTTTCAAGCGTGTTTCACAGCAGGGCTGCCCAGTTTAAACTTCAAGATACTTAATGGTCTTCTCTCCACATCAGGTACACCACCCCTGGCTGTCCATTATAATTTTTGGCAACTTGTCATTTTGAATTGTATAAAGTGCTTCTATGCATGTCAAGTTGTCATTATTATCCCATTCTGAGTACATTAGTCAAGAATATCCTTTTTAAAGAAAATATAAAATGGCCATTTTAAAACTAGCAACAGTATTTTTTCAGATCCCTGAGAATGGTGGAAGGGATGCAAGAATGAAAAGGGAGTTGCAGTTCCTGCTTTCCGTCTACAGGAATAAATCATCAACTGGACACATGACAAAGCTTTGTAACCTTATTCTGGGAGTATGAGAGGAGGTATTTTGATTAAGGAGTTTGAAGGAGTTTAATCTCACTTCTAACTGAGGCACTTGCATATACCGTGCATCTGACTGATTGTGGTCAGACCTAAGTGCTATAGGAAAAAATGGGGAGAGAAAATCAGCACAGGATGCCAGCAATGTGCTTTTTCCTTGTGTAAAGCAGTGTGTGAAATATTTAACTTCTTATTGCACCACAAAGGGAAAGAACAACACTCAAATTGGATTACTTCAATAATTTAAAAGATTTCATCCAAGACTGTGGGGATTTGTAACTCAAAGCTAGGTATGTGTTAGCAGAAGAGGGAAACAGTGTTATTATTTGCATTGAATTCCTTATTGAGTCAATCCTGATTTTACATTTCATCTCCCTTCTCACTGCAGCTACACCTAACAACTCTTTAATATAAAGTTGTTTATTTAATATAAAGCTCTTTGTCAGGAAGCAATGAAGGCTGACAGCTCCTAACATGACTGACAGGGCAGGGTCTCTGTCCTACAGGCCATGAGCAAGGTGTGCAGGGCAGGCCTGCAGATGGCCACCGCACTCAGCTACGAGCCCAGATCATCAGGCAAGTTTATAAGAATAAGGCATCTAAGGTCAAGCCAAGACACCAGCCCATGGGTGTGGCCCAACAGAGCAGATCTGGAGACCAGGGTCCTATCTATGTCACAGGGGCAGGGACTTATGGCCCCAGGCTGGGCTGAAATGGTGCTCCTGGGCCATGGAGAGACCCCAGGGGAGCACAGGACTATCTCCTCTGTTTACATAAGGCAACACTGTCAACTGAGAGCCAAGCAATGTACACAGAGATTTTCAACTTGGAAACCAGGATGAAAATGCTGAACATTCCTGTTCATTCTTATGCTAAGGATTAGGGAAGTAGTTGTTGTTATTATAGCCATTAAAAATTCACAGCACAAACTAACATATGTCAAAAGGAGTCGATGGACGCAGTTAAAAGGGACAGTACACAGTAATTTGTGCTGTATTTCTGGGAAGCAAAGCAGGCTTAGTTTCAGAGGGTTTTTCCACAGCAACATCTTCATATTATTTATTTGCATTATGTTATAATAATGTTTAGAAGCTGTGGCGCGGGGCAGGGACCCATGCACTGGACACTATATGAACACAGAGGAGAAGAGTGCACCTACTCAATGAAAAGTGCTAATTAAAGAGATGTCACAGATGAATGGCAAGAGAAAAGATACATCATTAACCCCATGTCACAGAGGTATGGGAAAGCAAAGTGATCCAACCTCAGCCAAACAGCATAATCTGCTGTATAGTTAGGACGAAAGAAAACTGATGTGAGGTGCAATGCTTCACTTGTAAAGAAGACAGGAATGGATATAATAAGATGCAATCCAAAAACCCAGAGTCTGAATGTGTCTAAGCTGCCTCCTCTTGGACAGGACAATATTAGTTCTGCTGCTGAGCCTGCCCAGAGCTACCCCAGCTGAGGCACTGTGGTTCTTTTCACTGCTGCTGCAGTCTGACAGAGACCCAGGAATCAGCATGGTGGCATGTAATACCCCCAGATCACTTAGTCTGCCTGATGTGCTCTGATGCATCCTACTGTGCTGAACACTGAATCTTGAAGAAAAGGCCAAGCTCCTTCAAAAACACCCTGTTGGGGCCACTGAATGCCTTTTGTATAATCACCTTTTGTATAATCACCTGTTTGTTAGATTAACTGGAAACCTAGTCTTATGTTCTTGCAACATCTCCCATCCTTCTTGCTCACCACACAACAAAGCATTCAAGAGGCCTGGGCTGCATTCCCAAAGTGTTTTATGCATTTAACACTGGCTGAAGACAACCGACAGAAAAGGAGACAGAAGCTCCAGCATTTGTTCCTAGACATATTCCCCAACTACGAAGTGACACTGTTCCAGCACTCTCATGCTGTCTATTGATTAGTGTCCAGGGTCTCTTTCTCAGTCAAGATATCACATTCTGCAGAAAAATGATCAAAGCTAGTGATACAGGATATTAATTAAAGAGATGCATATACTCATCACAGATTATTCACAGAATTTAGGTATTCCTTTTTCTACATCTAAACCTCTCCTTGCAGTCCTTACATAGAACCTGAACCTTTATAAAGGAAATAAAGAAATCACAAAAAAAAAATATTGAAAGGTGTTTCAAAATTGGCCCTAATTTTTAACTTTTCTATTAATTTTCTAAACTGTATGTTCAAAGTAGAGTAAAATGCAACTTCCAAGAGCTAGTCTTTACAGCTGTGTTAATAGTGCTTAGTAATTACAGGTGCTCCACTGTCTTCTTTGATTGTATGAATTCCCTTACAAATCACTGTGGTTGGTCACTGAGTTTTTTTCAGAATACTCGAATGTAATTCCCTTTCCTTATTTTACTTGCCGCTCATGTTGGATGATTAACCAGCACATACAATAGAATGCTGCAATTCTCTAGGGCTATTATAGTATTTCAACAATACAAGGAACCTTTTAGCTTCTAGAATAAAACAAACACCAGAGCTGACAGCAGGTACATCCACAAGTGCCTTTTGATAGTTTCAATATTACTATTACCACCATACTATTATGACCAGCTTTAGTGGGTTGATTTTTTTTACCAGTTTTAACCCCTCACTTAAAAATCCCTCTTATTTTTAAAGAGTGAGCTATCAATCTATGCTTAAGCAAATATGGTAGCTCTCTAACTCCCCAGGAGAACCTCATCTCTTGTTTAGTTAGATACAGAGACTGGGCAGCTCATTTCCTCAGAAAAGCAAGAAGGTATGGCTTTAATGTTAGACCTTTAAGTTGATTCATTTGATCTCTGAATCTGGATAGCTTTTTACAGCTTTACAAGGCTTAGTGATGGGTTTTGTTTAACCCAATAAATTCTGTAAGATGTGCCCAGAGTGCTCTAACAGGCACCTTCATGAAATCCACATGAACAAACAGGCAGAGTCTAACCATTAGACATGTGTGCACTGCTCAAATTACTCAGTCAAGCCAAAACCCACTGCAGTGCCTTCTCAAAGAAAACTCGTATATAAAAGCATCATTAAACAGTGAAGGAAAGTCTGCTGATAAAGAGAAAAATCTAGTAGGATTTGGAGATGAAACTCAGTAGATTTTTTTCCTCTCATTACTCCCACTCTCATGTAATCATATAAGCGTTCTGTGGTACACATTCTAGGTACCAGTGGTTTTGAGCACTGTTATAATGTGAGCTAAAATCCATACTAAAGAAAACCAGTAATGGTGTCCCATCCCAACCCACCTACACTCACTGAGCTTGGTCTCTGGCCTTGGCAATGGCAAATGAGCCCACTGCACAAAGGCAGCCTGTGGCAGTGCACATTTTCCATCTTCTGCCTATTCTTGTTGGCATCATGAGAGTGGCCCCATGCTTAGTCACCAACTGCAGACTTTCACAAAGGACCTATCTGCTAATCTCTCACAAGCCTAAATGAAGGGAGATTCTGTTTAACTGCGCCAAAGCAAAAAGCTGTGTTTGTTTCTACAGAGCTACTGAAACCCAAAGCTTCAGATTAAATACATTTGTTATTTAGGAAGATAGAAGCTATCACAGATGTCATGGGAATGTATTGGTCAGAAACTGATTATTTTAATAGATTTTCCCCACCTTACATTTATCACCAATCCTGTAACATAAGTCAGATCATCACCTAAACAGGAAAAAAATGTGAACTCAGCCACCCAAAAGGTGAGGAGAAACAATTCCGTCTTGCAACAGTGATGAAGGGTCAGCTGGAGGTAGGGCAGAGAGGCTGGGAGAAGCACAAAGGCCTCTTGCAAAGTGTAAGGACATGTTTCTTACCCTTCACTAACCTAGTTCATCCTGCCAGATTTTGGGATGCTGTTCCTACCCTGCATCCTTGCTAATGTCTCAGTCTCTTCCTGCAGTTCCAGGACCATGGCTTTCCATGAAACACAGCCAAATGGCTATGCTGTAGTAGCCACTCTCCAAACCCAAACACACCATCTTCCTTTCACCCAGTAAAGAATCAGGGAAGAAGGAGGAATGTGAAAGAAGCAGTCCTGGCTCCTGAGGACATGCATGGACAGGGTAGGCATCAGAGTCTTGGTTCCCCTTTCCCAGGGCCATTTTTCTCCCCAGCAATCTGCCCTGAGACCCACCCAAGGACAGAAGCCAAATAAATCTACCTGACTTCTTCAGGTGGCAGAGATGATAATATCACCCTGCCAGCAAAACTACGTTTGCTGCCTTCATTACCCTGCATATTTTTAACTCACGAATGCTATGAAATGCCACAAAGCACTAGTGGTATGTCACTAACCACTCCAACTTCACCACAGAGATGGCAACTCCTGACAGGACTACTATCAATAGTCTCTGAATCATTTTGAGATGAATCAGACTGTTCAAAAATTTAATAGTCATGCACCAGCTTTCCGCTTCCTTACAAATTATGAGTAATACTTGCATTGAACAAGGAACTAACATTTTGAAAAAAAATAATCTCTAATTCTCCCTGGTTTTTTTGCCACTGGCTAATATCAGGGCAACAATCTTCAGACTGCTGATTAACATCTTCTGATGAGAAGTTATCTTTATGATGGGGGTGGGGAGGGGAAGATCATTACATGAATGTTTTCCAAGAAGTTTTTATCTTAAATGTTCCTGGCATACTACCTGCTCCCCAGAGGATGAGGAGACTAGGTGGCACTGCAGACTAATGGACTAGCTTATTATTATAGGAATTAATTAAGTGATTTTGGTGATCTTCTCAACAAGCTTCATAGCTAACATAGATTTCTGCAACCCTCAATCACAGAAGAAATCAAAGGCAATGGGCCTAAGCACATAATTTTCTAAGGTCAGTGCTGGAATGAACAGCCAATGTGAGAGAACCCACTGCTCATCCTCATAACTTCACTTGATGTAGTGGAGTAAGGATATAAAAATACTGCTTCAGTCAATATTGCTTCAGACATATATCAGAGTTTGCCTGTTCTGCCAGTTCATCATATAAGGATCATGAACACTAAAGAACACACACTCCCACCTACAGCCAAAACCCAACCTAACAGAGAGAGTGATATTTGCTTCTTTCTGGTTAAAAAATACCTTAATAAAAAATTAAATAAAGTTTAAAATAAAATAAAATAATACAAAGTTTTTCTTCCTATGTCACCTACTTTCCCTAAGCAGTATGCCAGTATCAGAGGACTATCTATGTTCCTATTAAAAAAAAAATTGTTTTATCAGTAAAGGTGTTACGCACATATCATCCTGCTGACTCAAAAAAAATATACACAGCAGTCTATTTCCACCAAGAAAGCATAAATCCCATATAAAGCTTGCTCCTCCCTATGCTTTGCTCTGTCAGCGTCACTTCCAACACCTTCTCTGTCTCACCTGCTCCATACACACACACACATGTGCATCTTCAGTTCTCTGCATTTTAAGACTTCCCCAGACCACATACTTTAGCCTTGTTCAAGCCCCTTTCTACAATCAACTGCCTGTTGATTCCACCCCGTTACTCTGGTTATTTTATTCAACAAAGATATTTCATTTATCTTTCTGCATCTTGAAACAAGTCAGTGTCTGCCTTGCCCTTACTGGCATCTTTGCACAGCAGTAATCACATTCACCTTCTATAACAACAATTCTCATGTATAAAATAATAGCAAGGAAGAATCCCCAGCTCTGAATAAGCGTGAAGATCTTAGTTTAAAGGACAGGTGCTTCCAGAATAGAAGCACCTACGTGATTATTACTTAGAAAATTACTCCTTATTGAAAAGCAAAAAACAGTCTTAGCTGTATTCTAACAGAGGTAAGTACAAGTCACAGCATTGGAGTACAATAATAGCTTGAGACAGAAAAAATCTTCCAGCTTCTCAGATTTGACAGACTTCTATAGTGTAATTTTTCTTTCCTGCTTTATGACTAATACTGTGATTGTCACGTGGTAAATCTAACATTATAACGTGCCTTATAATGGCATGAGAATTGTACCTTTCAGTCTCCAGCAGACCTTGTCTAAAGAACCTGAGAATTTAAATTATGCCATCTGCTCTTTCATCTGCTCCCATAGGATAATGCTGTGATCCTTAAAGCACATCACACCTGCTACCTTGATTTCATATGCACTGTTGTTGCAGTGACACCCGAATATTTAGTAAAAACTTAGCATCGTTGCACTTAAAGAGATAAAAAGATTGTCCTTAAGCTAAAGATCCAAAGATACCAGTTATGCCCAGACGGCACTCGTGTCCTTCTTATGTCTTACTGGAGCAGAAGGGTACTAACCTCCTCCTCAGCCCTCTCCCTTTCTCCTACCAGAGGGCTGTGAATTCCCAGACCAGCACCTCTCTTCCTTTCTAACTCCTAATGTCACCCGCCAGATGTGGGGAATGGCAGAAGGGGTAAGAATTGTGCAAGAAGAAATAGTCTCTACATATCACCTCTACCTCTAAACCAGCACCACTGTCCTTTCTTACCAACAGGATGAGAAAATAACATCTGTTTTCTAGTCTTATCTAATTTCCTCCCAGTTTCCTCTTGCCACAGAAGACATCTTTGAGTCCAAGAGGATATACTGGCCAAAGATCTCATGTTGATATGGTGATTTCAACATCTCCTCTACAAGGCCAGAGGGCAGCCCCTCTGTTTCTGTAACCCCAAAACAGCCAGAAGAGGGAGATGATGTACAGAGAAGCTGATGGAAAAGGGGAAGGAGAGGGGAAAAAGGCAGAGGCAGCAGCTGAAAACTGACCCTTGTTGAACCCATCCACACCAGGCTCAGCTTCTTATCTGTTCCCAATCTCTGTTTTGATTTGTGCTATGACCTCTGCTTAGTCCTTACTCTCTATTATTTGATGAAGGGTAGGGAACTAACTGGTCTGCTGGCAGATTTTCTTTTTATTTTTAGAAGTGATAAAAAAATTGGTGGGAAAATAAGTCAACTAATTGTAAATCGATTGAGTTGAATGGGCAGTCCTTGTTGACCTAGACATCAAATATGTCAAAGTAGCCATGGAAATAGCAACTGTTTCTGGTACTCTTCAACAGCTACAAAGCTCAGTTATAGCACTGCAGCAACACCACCTGTGTTCTTCGTGAAACAGACTCAAATGGTGTGTCCTATCCATTTTCTGCTCACCATTAAATAAGAAAGATGAAAATGGCTGGCAGGAAGCAGGGGCCCAGCACAAACCCTTTTTTGGTTTAGATGTGCCAAGGGAGCAAATGAGAACTACACCACATCACAGCACCCTGGCTAGCAGACACACCAGCCTGCTCATGTCTGGGACACAATTCTAAGTGGGAACCAACAAAGACTGCAGTTAATCTATTCATGCCAAAGGGAAACTTCACTATCTGAGTGAAAAAGAAGATGGAGTTCTTCCAGAGCCAAGGCAGCAGAACTAAGCTGTGCAAGGCTCTGCTGTAACACAAGGGCATGATTCTGATGTAGAAAGAACTGTGGAGTGACTTAGCCAAGGGTATGGCCTCAACAAAAGGAAAACAAAAGAAAAGGAAAACAAAAGAAAAGGAAAACAATTTTAAAAGATACAATGTGAAGATATGCTGAAATAGGTGGGTAGAGGGTAATGAAGGAGAAACATATTATTAAGTTTCATCAGGCCTCCCCCATCCTGTCCTGAAATTACCATCTGAAATGTTCTGGAGGCCCCTCTGGGATGGCAGAGACTGTACCAATTTCAGTATACAAGGATTCAGAGAATATAGGCCCAACACATCACCAGAGAATGAGGGAGAGGGCAGTCAGACAATGAATGGGTTCAATGCAACATACAGACTGAAACTAACTGAAGGATAAAGTTACAGGTGCAGAGTTTGATTATCCCCAAAGGAACCTGGATTAATAGAACAGAAAAGGAAGCCAAATGAAACTGAAATTGGCAAGGACATTTTTCCACAAAGGTGCTCAGGCTTTCATGAAATATATATGCAAACAGATGTATATCCACATGTACATATAGAATCACATGCATATAACAAACTTTTGACCAGAGATCAGTTCACTATTATTTTCTATATAATACTTGGTTAGAAGTCCTTTGCTCACTGCCTTGAGTCTCTCCCTGGAAAATGGAGAAGAAGGGAAGAGAATTTGTTTCTTTTGGTAAATCCCACTGCATGAGAAAAAAACATTTCCTGGAAAAGGAGAACCAACGAACAAGCAAAAGATCCTAAACAACTAGCCTTTTGGATGAAAAAGACAGTTTTTACTAAAAACACAGCAGTAGAACAACTCTTGTCAGTATAAAGAAAGGAACTTCTTGCAAAATGGAATTCCAGCAGGAGATCAACCTTCCTCCTTCTCCAGCTGAACAGCATCCCAACCTCATCAAGCATTAAGACCTCAACGAATTAATCCTTAGAAATTCAAGCAGTGCAACTCCCCCTTTAGCTACCAAGTCATGCACACCCATATCACCCACTCAGAGAGACATCATGCTAATAATGCAGGGGTGTTGGCTGTGTTTTGTATTCTGAGCATACTCCAGAGGGGCTCTTGAAACCTTGCTGTGCTGATGGAATTCAGCTTGGCCTCATTTGCAACTGCTACCAAAATCCCAAATGGAATCAAATACAGGTCAGTGTTTTCCATTATGTAGAAGTGCACTGCTTTTGAAATCTCTGTGTTAATCTCTCCTTCTACCTGGTATGAGAAGAGAAATTCAGATGCTAGATTCTAAAAACTATTGGTCTGAATGAAATTTCTTAAAATCTGCTTAGTGACATCTATCTCGGCCACTCAGTTAAACTTATCCAACCCAGAAAGGCATCCTGAACCCAGCAGCTGAGGGCCAGTCAACAATATCCTTTGCTCCAGTTCAGCTGTGTTACTGCCAAGTTACACCTGCATCAACTCAGAACAACTCAGAACACCTGAACTACCCATCTATGCAACCCACTCCTCACTCTCACGTGTGAGGTCTTTCAGATATCCATAAGGTGCATAACAGAAGAGAAGTAACCCTACTTTTCATTCCAACAGCATTTTCATCTGGGCTACATCCCCATCTCCCTGGTACTTAGTTCCCTCCACCACTCATCACTGGTGAAAGATGAGCATACATCCCTGGGATTACAATGCAAGAGGGAATCAATCATTTCTGTAGGAACTAAAGAATCACAACAGACTATAATCTGAAGAGCTTCCTGCCCCATGTTGTCTCATCACAGCTCTAGAATCTGAGAGGGAGGCAGCATCCAGAAAGAAGCAAATAGGAAATAGTTAAAAACAGAAAGCAGAAATATTTCAAAACCACCATCCAGCAGAGTGCCCAAGTTTACAGAGATTGGCTAAGGACCACAACAACACAGAAATGGCAGTCAGTGGCTGTAAGTAGAGCAGGTAGGCAAGAGATGAGGATTTAGGAGAAAGAGACAGAATATAAAGCTACAGGAATCAAGGTGCAGCTATCAGAGGCATGTTTCACATGTTCACAATGGCATCTCCAACCACTCAAGACTGTTAGGGACAATATTTGTACAGGTGCTTGCCACACCTTGCACCTCTGCTTTTCCTTGATGTGTGTTCTACTGGAAGAGTTACAGAGTCAAAATTCTTTGGTAATCTCATCTTTAGATTTACTCAACAAGGGTCATACCCTATCCAGTGTCTGACTTGCTCAGATCAATCCATAAGGAAATGAATACTTACTCTCATTCATACCAAGCCCATCCTTCCAGCATGCTGGCCCAAACCACATTTTGTTCCTTCCTGCAGAGTCAGCAACACTAGCAATACACAGGTCTTAAAGTGATGATGGTCCTTGTACCTGGACTCTCCCGGCCTCACTGAGTTATACTGGTTTCTCAGGTGAAGGAAAAACATGCATAGGCTCAGCAGGAAACATTCTGCTTTGGGTTTCGGGTGGATGTAACATATTTCCTGGAGGGTGCTCCACTATCAGTGCTGCAAGCATGATACCATTTTCAATCATCTTCCCATTTCCCCTTCGACCAGCTCACATTCACACAGATGCTCCCTGGGAAGAACAGCACCCACTTTTGAGCAAAGTTTGCAGACTGCAGTTGTTGCTGCTCAGAAGTAGAGGTGGGACACTTCGCTCCACTCTCAAAAGTCAGCACCAAGGCTGTTAGATTTATCCCCAGAATCAGCTCTCTGCGCTGACAGAAGCAAGAGGTTGAAAGAGAACAGATGCAAACTCTACAGGGAGCCATTTCAGAGCCAGGTCTTCTAGGAAAGCTTTTGCCTCTCTCAGAGAAGCCCTGGAATGTCCAGAGAAACAAGCTTAGCATCAGACGTCCTTTGCTCAGCCTGAATGTCAGAAGTCTCTTCTGTTTGCTGGAAAAAGGCCAGGCCAGAGCTCTGAGCACTGGCAGGAGAAACCTGCTCCCACTCAGGCAGGAAGACAAAGTCAGCAAGAGGAGAGGACATGGCCACAAATATTTTTCCTTATGGCAACTCAGTTCTAACCCAGCTCACACTGCACCTCCAAACTGCAGAGGTGACAGGCATGCTCTGCTTACTGCTTACTAGAAGAGTGCCAAAGAGAAAGGATTCACTGATCACACCTTCTTCCTTCTCCACAATCAAAGAAAATGTTACTTAGCTAAATGAGGAGGAGGCATTCAGCCACATGAGCCAGCTACAGGATGGGTGCTCGAAGAATGGATACACCCAACTGAGCACTGCAGAGTATGTATAAAACAGAAGCCTCTTTCCTGAATAAGCCATACCTGCCAAACAAAATCTTTTTATAACACATGGTGCCTTTGACATTTGCCTTCAGTCATGAGGAGACTCACAATTCATAAGTGCCATAACCATATATAATTCATCAGCTGTCTCCACAGGACTGAAAAATAAATCAGATCAAACCCCTAATCTATTTTAAAGATGCTTATTAACATGTTATCCAATGTGCCAAATAAATTTTGCTTTGTGTAGTTAAATGATTCCTTTTTTTAGGATTTTTCTTTGTTTTTGAAAGCACTTTGCCTTAAAATGAATTACACTTTAAAAGGGATTTCCTGCTCAGAATTCTTGTTGGTTGCTTTGCTTTTTAAAAACAACATCCTTCTCCCAATATATTGAAAATATGGACAGAAGCCTTACTGAACTCAGAAGCAAAATCAGACCCAAAAGTCATAGTGAGTAGAAGAGTTTTCAGTGCTAAGAAACAAGAGAAATTTCACAGGTTTGGGAATTATGGCATGGAGGAAAGAGGAAGTGTCCTACCATGCTTGGAGATCAAGGCAAGGAGCAGGGAAAGAAGGAAGAGCTCATGTGCCAGTTGAACCTGGATAATGAGGTACAGCCCAATTCTGCTAAGTTCTGAGGGCTTCTCACAGTGGTGAGAACTTGTGGTGCCAAGCCTCTGTTCACTAAAGCCTAAATGTTCATATAATGATTTTTAAAAGGAATTGCCAGTGATTCCTCCCACAACAAAAAGAAAGAATACCCCTGCTCTCCCTGCCACTGGGCCTCCTTCCAGTTTTCAGTATATGCTCCCTGGCTGATGGCCACTTAGCCTATCTGAACTCCCCATGCTGTTCATGGACAGTAGCAGAGCCTGGATGTGGCCATGATTCTGGGGGCAGGACAGAATAGGCCCTGGCAGCAGCCCCTGTGTCACATAACCAGGACTGCATCACTGCACATGCTACTCCACAGAGGAGATCGCTGTCACTGCCTCCACTGATCCCCACACTGCCAACATGCTTCCCAGGAGGCTTTGATTCACAGGCTCTATGGGAGCAGCACCACTGCACTTTCTACAGGAGTTTGTAGACTGTAACTCCTTTTCATTCCTGAAAAGCTGGGGCACAGTGACAGCTTGCCCTGAGCACCAGAGAAAATTAATTCAGTACTTTTTCACTGCCACATGGTTCCAGGCAGCCTAGGCCCTGCTTCCTCCACCCTTCCAACCCCAGAGTGCTGTAATAGCTCCAATTTCTTCTGCTCTGCTTCTAGATGGCTGGGCACCAAGATCCAGGGACCCCAGGTGTCACCAGCATTGGATGGCCGTCCCCTCACAGGGGAGGAATAAGAGATCCCAGGAGTAGAAGCTAGAAGGGGCCAAAGTAAGGCTTTTAGCATCTCAGTGCAAGAGGCAGCAGCTGCAATATTCTGGGATGCCCCAGCACTAAAAATAGTAGTGACTCTAGAAGAGTTGTTCTATTGACACTTGCTACCATACAGCTTGACACATGCTGAGCTGGCCATACCCACTGCTGCTTACAGCAGTTGTGTTTATAGCTGCAACCTGGAAGGTATTTTAGGATTTAAATCCAAAGTCTGCCACCAAACACAGCCCCAGACACACATTCTCATACCTTACATGTCTAAATGTTGGCTTTTGACTAGTTCTCAAACAAATGCATTTTGTAGGTAGTTCATATATAATACAGACATGCAGAAGTCCAGATATTTAAGATGTACCTTTGCAGGGGATACTTAGAAACATAAAGCTGAGTGCATGAAAACAGAGATGAAGTAGTTGTCAGCCAGAAGTGACAGCCTTCAAATACTATCACTCCTGATTTAACTTCCATTAACAATGACAGGATAAAATGGCTCTCACAACTGCGGTGCTGTGAGAAGAAACCACTACCAGTGCAGGTATCTCCAAATAGACAGCAATAGTCTAAAGAGGAACTCAGATTATCAAATTTGTGTAACTCTACTCCACTTAATTAAAACACTTCTAGTAATTAGGGAACCCCACTGGCTTTCCTCCTGTCTGCCTCCAGATCCTCCTCCTTCTTGAAATTCAAATTTGAACTGCCCTGAAGCATAGAGAGTGTTTAAACTCTGGATTCATTTCAAGTTAATAAGCAGATAAGGCAAGCAATGGGGTTTGGATTGACACCTCAATTAAAAGTTCAAGGGAGTACGACTGAGATCAGAAATATGTATTCACCTCCATGCACAGATAACTATGGAAATTCAGCCTTTCAATGACATCAAGAATGAATTTGTCACATTAGACCTGGTAAGTCTGCATAATTTAAATGTGTGGTCAAATAAAGGTAAGTTACCAAACACTGTCACTTTATTGGCAAATTGATGGTAAAATGACCTTTTTTTATCCTATAACTGGAAACAGTCTGAGCTAAGGAAACTCTCAGCAGACAAAAAAATAATGGATTCAAACATAATAGAAATACATCAGAAAAACAATCTGCAGAGTAAGGATCCAACAAACGACACCAACAGCAGAGGAAATTAAATATAAGAATATTGGAAATCAAACCCTAGAACGCCAGTATTTAATTCCATAGTTGTCAAATTTACTTCCCCCACACACACACTTCCTCTCATTTGTGAAAAATCTGCAAGGCTAAAAGAAGGGCATTGCATTTAAGTCAGATTAAGAGAGGCAACCACAATGTCCCTCTTTTTTCATTCTTGAAGCAGTCCAGTATCAACAAGTAAGCAAGTGGGTCAGACCGAGTTTTGCAGCCCAAACCATATTTCATCATTTTGTTCTGAAAACCAAATAAATAGGGAAAGCCATTTTAAAACCTTGAACTGTGTTTGCTGCATTTGCATACATCACATTGTTCCACTCTGGTAGAAAGTTTAGCACGAACAGTATCTCACCTCATTAAATCCAGCTACCCTGACAGCTCAAACTGCACTCTATGCCACTGTTAGCAATGCTACTGCAGTTCAACCACTGTGCTGTTGAATTCAGGAGGGATTCCAGCCTATGTTTCTGCCCATTAGGAAGACTGACAGCTACTTATTTGCCTCCAACCTTCCTGTTGCCTTAACAGTTGATGCTTGAAAGAGGGAAAGATAAAGCCAAGGAAAGGAAAAGGCATTTTGTGGATAAAAGAACCTTATCTGCCAATACCCTTAAGTGATTTCAGTTCTGAACAAGATACAAGAGAGGAACAATCTGGAAATGGAAAGCAGCAGTTAGAACACCACTAATTACATGGTTCTCCACAGAAATAAGATAACTACCTCTAAAAGATGTATGTATTACTCCCTCAACACTATAGCTCACTATAGCTTTATTAAATTGTCCCAGAAAACAATTCACTATCTGTTGGGAGTTCTTCCACTTGCTTCACTGCAGTATTAATAGATCACTCCTTCCTGAGACTTTCTCAGTGCTATCATCTGTAAAGGACTGGCTTTGACTGCTGTACAGCTTCGGAGTTTGTGGGAGGCACAACCCAGTCCATGACTCTTCAATGAGCTGAGCACTGACAGCTTCCCAGGAGAGTCCCTTAAAGAGAAACTCCTTCCAGAGGCAGTCTTTTGGGTTGGCACTCTTCAGCAAAGTATCAGCAAAAAGACTAGAGAGTTACTACAGCTTTCCATTGGCATCTCAACCAAAAATCATACCATCTCTTAAGATCAGCTTCTGCTCTGAAGGATAGGAGCATAGAAAACACTGTATTGTTACAAAAAGGCACACAAAGCAATCTGGAGAACTGTAAGCAAAAAGAATCTTACTTTAATTTCTGGTAAATTCGAGAGGTGAAGGAATAGGAAAACTTGAAGTTCATGGAGGAGTGAAACAAGAAGAATCTCTAACCAGAGCTCACCTGCAGAAAGAGAGACTGGAGCTCTCTCTTTGAAACAATCTTTGCATTCAATGACACAACACTAGGCTCATCAGCACCCTGAAGCCTATCTCCATGTGTGGAAGTTTAGCTGACTTGAAGTTTGATAAAAAAGATAAGAATCTGTCATAATCGACATAGTACATATTGAAACTAGTAGAAAAGCTAGGAATTATTTAATATGCTCTCTGAAAGACTTCAGCAGTCTGCACTCCAAACATGAACATACATCACTGTCCAAAACAAAGGTATTTCTGGGGTGACTCAGGCACTCTAGAAAAGGGGCTAAGGCTTACATTGCTTTTGGTAGAGGGCTGCACACAAAGAGCTGCAGGAGAGTGAGAGACGAATCAGGAGAAACATCACAAGAACCAGGAGCGTAGGAGAAGAAAGCAAAAAACCTGACAGAACAAGCACATATGGCTTGAAGAACAATTCAGGGAGGAGTGTTGGGGTGAGATCTGGGTAACTCCTTAAAAGAGACAAGGAGGAAGCACAAACACTACCTGCTGTACTAGATGAGAAAAGGACCTTAAATTGTTTTTCTAAATTAGAAGGTAACATCAAAGATTCCTAATTCTATTATCACATTCTTTAATATTAACCACCCAAAGGGGTTTGGACTGTGTGCAGCAAAGGGTGAGGCCTAGATTTTGAACTTTTAAGTCACTAGATACACAGTAAAAACATGCAGCCTTATTAAGAGCAGCAACCCTTCCAGAGAACTGGATAACAAGCTTACTTTACCTAATTTCAAAAGGTTCCGATAATAATCTGCTCAAGTTAGACCTTGCTCACTTTCTTAATAAATCAGCTGAATGGCTCCTAGAAAGCAGAATCCTGAAGATACCCTGCAGGATTATGGTACAAAGAGAAAGCATCTTCTATTGTAAATCTTTGATTTTACTAATAAAACATTTAGCAGGAAAGAACGAGGGAACAAGTCCTATTTTTTGGAGGCATCTAGTGAAGGTCCTCATGGTTCAGTAATGAATAATTTTTATTTGAGTTGCAAGAAGTAAAATTTTATTATTCTGACCCATGACTGAGGGCAGAAAAAGGGGAATAAATGAACAATTTTCCCTCAATGATAGAAAGTCAGCAGCAGCATCTATCAACTTTTAACACTTGGATGTATTTTGTTAAAATCTGTGAACTGGAGGAGAAGACTAGCAATACAATAACAGTATTTTAAGTGATACCATTACATCTTATACAGGGAGGTGATACCTTTTACCTGACTAGCTTAAAATATAAAAATGTCTTAGCAGGTTTTCTAGTTTGTGACCTATTTTTTTTCCCTTTTGCTAAGCCTCTAGTCTAGTAAAGAGTATCATCTATCTAGTTCAACCACTAGCTCTCCCTGCTGAAAAATTTTTCAAATATCCAAGAGGTTTGATAAGGCTTTCTCATTAATTTCCAGAGAAAGCAAAGCAGTTTTATACTGTTAATAGCAAGGGCTGTAATCAAGAACCATTTGGGAAGCCAAATATACTTCTTCCTGCAGCATTTCCCTGGTACAAAAGCTAGTAGTCAAATTTTGTTTTCATTTCAGATAAAAATTTACTCCTCCACAGTAAGAAAAGCAGAGTTTCATGAAGAAAGGTACTACAGTACGAAGGGGTACTAAGATAGAGTTTGTCTTATCTTATGAAGTCACATTCTTGCCTAGAAGACAGCAAAAGCTCCAGATCTTCATGGCGTGTTTTTACAGATTGTACTCCTAATGGGCAAAAGAGCAACTAAATATATATTTCATATTGATGACTCTTATATGACTTCAGTATTCTAAGGCTACTATTGTAGCAGGATTTGTGGCCAGACACAGTTGCTATGGGTCATAGTCAAATCTCTTTCCACTTGAGAGCAGATCTTCCTTGTTACTGGGCAGTTGTGCCTTTCTCTGTGTTCCTGTAACCATCCGAGACAACTTTTGCAATAGCTGACCAGAGGCAGTTTTCTGTATGAAGGTTTCCTCCATTCAGGGAGAGGACAGAACTTCAACAGAAGCTCTGCAAATCAAAAAACAGCAGGGACTTGGGTAAAGACCAGATTCCTAGAAAACAGTTGGTGCCTGTGAACTATCACTTAGAGAGCTATAGCGTTGTCTCCACTCCAAACAAACACTTGGTCCAGCAATGCATATTTGAATTTCTATGACATTTGGACCCGGTTCCCTTATTTGGAGTTGTGCCTACCATGCAAATGTTCACTAATATCATCCTGAAAGAAGCACAATTAATGCAGACTGCTCTAAAAGTGGGGAACTGTTTAGGCAGTGAAAGGCAAGAAGAACATCCCCTCTCTTTGACACATAACTCCACTGATAGGCAGATTTTCCTCCAGCTATACATAACTAGATACCTCTAGTGTGACACTTACTATGGTTTGTAAAGCTAAAGACGTTCTGGGTGAAATATTAAAGCTCTCTATTCTCTGCTCTCTTCCTGCCTTTTTAGGGTTATTTCAATAATTGACATGTATCCTCTTAGCCAAGGGAAAACAGTACAGCCAGTTCCTGATTCTGGTATTGATCATCTTGCTGGAGAAGATCTCCATGCAGCCATGTGTGCAAGCAGCTTTGAACAAGGGGCTATGAGTGTCAGCTCTTGAACAGACTGTGTTGTTAAAGCCTGGGGATAAACACACAGGCCCCCAAATGATAAACTTAAACCATACTAACAACTGTTTGAGAAAGAGTTCCTTCATCAATAACAGCTATTAGCACATCCGAGTCTGACTCATCCCTTTCACCATCTGCACAACGTGTCATTCACACTAATCTCTTGGTTTCTTTGCTCCACATTCTTCTCAGCATTTGTATTTCCCAACTTCCAGGAACATTTGTCTGACCCTTCCCTATAAAATAACCACCATCAATGTGTATTTGGATAACAAGAACATTGCACTAATTTGATATTGCCACCTTGGAAATCAATGGGTCAAGAATTGCTAATGAATCACTAATGCTCAGTTATTGTACCTGCAACAGGCACTGACTGTACAGATGGGTCATTTCCATATTTACACAGTATTATTGCAGTCTTTTCATCCATCCTTTGCTACACACTTCAAGCTATGTTTAGACAGATGAAGTGTATCAAGCACCCTCAGGAAAAGTATGGGTGCTAAAGTAACTATGCATTGCAAAGCATTTACCTGGGCAATTGTTAAATGACAGAAATATGCCATCACTGCTGGTTTCACAAAGCAAGCATTCTACTTTCAGCACCTTAAGAGTTATCCATATGGGAGATGTATGGGATACCTTTAAAAGGCATGTCAAGCAATTTGAGTTTCTCTCTGATTCAAAATCTCAGGAGGCCAGCTTTGTGGCACACTTGGATTGCCCTCCTGCTAACTCATCCCTGTCCCACAGCTGCCATTTTGTTGCTTTTAAAATAGATCAGCATTTGACAAGTAACAGCCATTTGACAACTATCTGCCATCCTCCTTCTCCTCTCACCTCTCTCCACTGCCAGGGGAATCACGGTGGGAATACCAGCTTAACACTGGGTTTTTTTTCTCAATGCTAGATGTTGAACCTCTGTATCTTCTGCTGTTTAGCTCTGCAGCAGAAATGGTTGCCCCTGTTAAAGGGCAGCCTACAATCTCACCTCTAAAATGTTAAATGTCATAACTGTTAGAATCTATTTCAGTCAGCTGAAGGCTTTGAGAACAAATCCCTTTAATTTTAACTGCTTCAAAATCAAGGCCTTATGCAAAAAAATATGCCTGCATTTTGGGCAAGTAGGACCTGCTTTGCAAAGAATCAGCACAGATGCTTCCAAGACATCAACAGAAGCACAAACCTTGTCCTTTAGCAGCAACTGTTGAATTTTCAGGGCTATCCAAACCTTTCTCCCTCTCCAGCCCATCTGCCATAATTAGGGCCTTTCACACCAGCCCACATCTCCATACTGCACTGTTCACCCTGAAGAGCAGCACATGTGTTCTGGCACCAGCATCTGAAACAACATTTAGAGACAGCAGGAGCAAAGTGCTTTCTCTGAAGCAGCATTTTGACTAAGTTTTCTTGTTTTATAACCACAGCCACAGAAGTCCATGTGCAGGATTGTGTTTGATTTCTTTTCCAGCTTCATACCACAGCTTCAGAACCACATCCTGAGCTGATCAGCGCTGTTACATCCCCTGCTTAGGATTTTTAGACGTATTTATGCACTATGAACAAATTCAGTAGCAAAAATGGGACATGCCAGCAGTTCAAGGAAAGATTAATTAAAGCTTGAAAAGCAGGGAGAACTTGAATACAGAATGAAGAAGGCTTTCTCCTCCTCATCCCAGCATGTCTAAATGTCCATGCAATAACATCTAACATCCTTTTTCAAGCTCTGAGCAAAATGCAGTGTAGCCCATAAAACACTGTGTTGTGTAATTTCAGTATAGATTCAAACACTCTCTTATAGTTAATATTAGAAGAAAATTAATAATTTGATCAGATTCCTTGACCATATATCCTTGACCTACACAGTGCTCCCCAATGGTTTATAGTTAACTGGAAAAAATGGGACCACTGCTAGGGAAATAATTCAAGCAATTTAAGAAAAAAGGACTCCAGACTGACATTATCTTGCAGAATTGTGATCTTTAAGTGCTGGCCTGACAGACAAGCAGGCTTTTTGTGGCACTCCTGCCATAATTCAGCCATGTGACATGTGACAGCTCAGCTGGTATTGGAAGGCCCACACAGCTGCAGAGATTAGGATGAAGGGGCCAAGCAGTTTCATTTCTGCAGGGTGTCCCAGTCCTTGCTTCTGTGCCTTTTCTGGCTTTACTTCATACCCAATCTCTGCTCCCTTGCCATGCAACCCCATCATGGAAAAGCCAAGGATATGTGCATACTTCCCACGTCTAAGAGCATTTTACAGCCCAAGGCATTATCTTTGCTGTCAAGATGTGTGACCAGTACACCTTTTTGTGCATCAGCTGACAACAGTCTGTGAAGGACCATAAGCAGAACCACATAAAGCCTTCTTGACATTCACTAGAGCCCCTTTTGAAAAGTATTATTTACAAAATGAATGAAGAAAAACATCCATATAATCACAGATTACTGCTCACCTTTAATAACTAAATTTCTGGACCACATTCCGAAACTTTGTATTAACTCGCTATATTTAAAAAGAAGGAAGTGAAAGAAGTCTTAAATATTACAATTATTTTATCCTTTTTCTTATTCTTTTTTTTATTATTTCAGCGATTTATAAGTTTACTAAAACATGCTGAGGAGCAATGAGTGCAAAAGACCATCTGGGGTAACTGTGAACTCACTATTTCATGTATTGCATCTGGACTCCTATACAGGCTATGTACTTAAGTGGGACAGCAAATATCTCACCAATTAAGCAAGTAATTCTTTCATACAGTCTCTAGTTCTCCTGGGAATCTCTGTACTAACAATTTAACACCAGACTGCTAGTATCTCAAATTTTCTAAATTTAAAAAACATCCTTAAGGATCCAGGCCTTTTCCTGCACGAATGAATGTTAATAACCACAGAATCATCTAACTTAGACTATTTCCCATTTAACAACTTGATGTCTTTCAATTAATATCAGCAATCTGCTTTGAAAACTGTGAACCATAAATTTCCAGTGATTCAGGGAAACAGGTTCTAGTCTACTTGTGCTATTAACATCCAGAGTCACTCTGTGGTTCATCAAGCACTTATCACTAGTTAGGGTAGCTGAAGCCAGCAGCTGCATCAAAGGTGAAAAAACAGCAGTTACTCTGCTACTTCTGCATTCCCAGAAAACACTGAGTTCAAATCAGCCAGCCCAGCTGTGTTCCCTGACTTCTCCCTCCCAGCCCTAGCAGTTTAGCAGTTCTACTGAACCGGGGTAAGCTGTCATTTCTTTTAGATCTGATTTTCTTTTCTTTAGGAGCACACTTTCCTCACACAATCACTATGAACAAACAGGTTTTCTTCAGCCCTTTTTTTTTTTTTCCATCCACTTTAAATTTGCCCAAAAAGCTTTTCCCAGAGACATTAGCCACAGATCTAGAGACAACCCTGCTCTCCAGCATAGAACAGCTTGCTTTCTGAAACTCTTCTTGCTTTTGCTGAACTTTCTTTCTCCCTTCTTTCTCTGGAAATAGTCTGTCCCAGCAGGATGACATGCTTAGCATAAACTGCACTTCCGCTGCACTTCCCCAAGTAGTGGATATAGCGATCTGGCAGGTTAGCTCTAAGAGCTAACCATCCAACACGTCTATCCTGCACATCCAATCCATAGCAGGAAATGGGATACAGGTCTAATGTCAACTGCCAAGCTCTAACAACTGCAAACATCATTTTCCCAGCACCACCATGATCAGGAACTTGGAAAGGTAAGACAAACACGTGGTAAACACGAAAAAGGGCAGGCCTGAAGCTGTGAGTTGTCATGACATCAACACAGATCTTCAGAAGCATTCCCGAAACTGGAATCAGTTGATACTGCTGGAAACCAAACTACTGTGCTTAAGATATTGATACTTAGCAAGATACTCCCTTCTAGCATCCATATCCGTGGAGCAAAGCTCTTAGGGCTTCTTTGGGCTCAGTTCAGTGTTGACCAGAACCTCTTACTGCTCTAACTGTACAGCCTCCCCTACCTCACACACATGCTCATGCTTCCTGTTCTGGTGATCTGTCCTCCAACACTGGACAAACTAGACAGAACAAGGGCAGTCACAGAACTAAGTGCCAACGTTCACGTTCCAAATGGAAGGGAAAATTAATAAGTGACACCAAATCCAATAGCTAGCTCAAAGCAACTAAGGGAACCCAGTTGAATTAACAAGTATCAGTACTTGCTGACACAGAGCAAAAGCAGCAATTTTTCTGTAACAATTGCTTTTGTGTCATGGCAAAAAAATGCAAGCCAGGCACAAATGCTAGGCTGCTGAGAGGTGGTAAAGAGAGATGAGAGGAAAGAGAACTTTACCAAATGGAAACATGGCTAGAAGACTTGGACACAAACATGATCCTACCAGCTTGGTGAACAATCTCCTATCATTCACACACTGCTTTGAACAATTACCCTGCATAAACATCACAGTTACTCTTCCTCACTAAGAGTTTCAGCCCAGGAAAGTTGATTTGGGCAGCTAGGTAAAAAATATACAGTCGCTCTGCAGTGAAGTTTGCCCGCGATCAGTTACAGCTGCAGCAGCAAGGACAAAAGCTGTCAAATATGACAAGGAAAGCTGTTTTGAGTCTGCTCAACACTGCTCTCCATTAACACCTGTGTCTCATTGCATGTGGCCCTGTCTTGAAGGAAGCTTTGAAAGGCCTGGAGTCCCCCTCAGCTGCACAGGTAGAGAGAGAGAGCAGAGCTCCAGAGATGACATGTACCACTCATGGCAGCAAGGATGTAGCACTAGTCTGCCTCAAGTGTCACGAGGAAAACTCTGAGGACAAGGGTATAGTCAAGGCCCTCCTTCAGAATTCTTTGTGTAAGCCTTCCTTTGGGCTCCCAGCCTGGGGGACACTATCCAATTTTAAGTTATTTGTTCTTTCCTTCAACATAAGTAGAGAAAAATAACTTCCATAAGTAAAGCCCATATCAATGAATTAGGAAAGAGGATGGGGGAAAAGACTGGCTCATAAAGCTCATCTGACCTAATCCTTACCCTTGTATCAGCTGCTGCCAGCAAGAGAACAGATGAAGTTTACTTACCATTCAGACATAATCTACACAGTATTATGCAACAAGCTGAAAAAAATAATACATGTATTTTTAAAAAATCAATGCCTCTGTTAAACAGACAAAGAATCCAAAAATCAGGAGATGCCAACAGCTACTGAAAACCCATAACCATGAGAGGAACTTGCCCCTGTACCAAACTCCATTCATTATTTCTGTTGATGATCTAGCAGAAGGCAAAACCAGTACTTCTAAAGCTTGTGAAGTGGTAAATAATACAGCAGACAAGGCAGAGAGACAGTCATCTTGGCTGGTCAGAGCACAGCCAATGCAAACAGGAGATGCAGTCATTCAACAAAATGCTAAGTCGGACACCTTCCCTCACACCAGGCAGCTCACACTGGGTTTGGACAAGGATTTAGAAGCTGAAATATACAGGCACTTAACACTTGTTTCTAGTGGCAAACTATGACCAAATGGAATCACTCTTTTGACCTACAAACTAAGAGAAGTTACCCCTCATGGGGCAATAGTGTTTTTTTACAGACTCCTCAGGGCACTGGAGACAGCACATGAAGAAGGGCAAAGCTCTCTCCTAAGAGACTTGTAAAAGCTAGTTAAGAAAAAGCAAGTTCTTGGAGTTGGCTTAAATGTGCTTTGTACTTACCCATATCCTAACCACAAAAAAAGTTAAAGTTTGCAGACAAAGATGGTATTAAAAAAGATGCCTCCTAGTGTGGGGCACTGGCATAGTCAACAGTGGGACTCCCACAGGGTTGGGGTGTCTGGATTTTACACAGCAATACAGAAACTGGAAAGGGTACACAGAACCATAGAAACTACTAAAAAGAGAAAGTACCCTACACAGAGAATCTGAAAAGGCTCAGTTGGCTTCATTTCTTAAAAATAATGTGAGAGGTAAGGCAATTACAACACAAAAAAACCCTCAAAGGGAGGCACTATCAGTTATTAGAGGATTCTTTAATCTAGCACTGAATAACCTAACAAACCAGTTGCTGGAACCTTAAGGCAAACTGAAAGCAAGACACCTCTCCCTCCCACACACTCCTTTCTAGTTTGTGTTAATTAAAAAGTGCCAGAAATAGTGCATCTACCAATCTTCAGATCAAGTTTGGCTGCTCTTTCTCGCTCTTATACCCTAGTAAAGTATGTATTAGCACATACAATTTTGAAGACTGAGACACAAATGCCTAGAATATACAGAAAGTCAAACTAGACAGATTTGTCTTTAAATTCTGGACCTGAAAAATCCATTTTTCAGCAGATCAGCACTTCACAATACAATTGAGAGAACAGATGAGAATGGGAGGGAAACATGGGTATTTAAGAGTTTCAGCTGCCCTCAGTATTAACGGCAAATGACTTCTTAAACAAAACACACATAAACTACAGTTAGGATGCTTTTTGTCTGTCTTCAGGATTTCAACTTATCTTTTTAAAAAAACCTAGAGATTTAAGTTGTAACTAAAGGTGAAACTCTCTCTCTGATCACTTGTACTTACAAGTTGTCCTCAATAGAATTTTTAAAATTTGTTTCTTCTACAATGATAGAAAATGTATATACAGCATCTAGTGAGAAGATGAAACTCAAGGCTCCAGAAACCACATGGTGGAAAATACTTTGGAAAACATGGAAAGGTTAGGTGAGACAGTCCAGCTGCTGAAAGAAAGTAGTATGAACCACAGTTCACAGGAGAGTTTGGGGCTGAGGTATTTTCCACTTGTGTTTTGTCAATAAATGGGACAAGAGGTGGCTGGGGATTAGAAAACAGATTGTGTGGTACCAGGCAGGTACACAAAAGTGTTACTCACTTTTAGATTGGATGGTTTAAATCCTGACTAAAAACTACTACCCAAGCTTCTGAAAAAGCTACAGAGTGGCAGTTCAATAATTGTGAACACGATGAACCAGAAGGGCCTTTTGTTTTTAATAAACCACATCAATTACCTGAGCATTGTATATAACTCTCCCTCTCCTTAATAAACTGCCTGCAATATAGAGGCAATCATGTCTGAAGAGTGGCAAGGTCCCAAAGCTGAAGGGTTAAACAAACAAACAAAAAAATCCTAAAGGTTTTGCTTTCTCTTACTTAAATGGGAAATAACAAAAACTAACCACTATCTTCCATAAATTCCTCATCCTTCTAGCCTGTTTCATATACTCCTCATCACAGAAACTCAACTCAGGCAAAGGCTAACAAGACAGGCCATTTTCTTAATGTCTGCATCTTTATTCTGAAGGCTGTGACACAAAAGCATCAATTTCTAATCATCCATCTTAACATGCACATGTGCTGTATGTGGAAACCACAGCCAAATATTAGGAGCAAGTCACAGACAAGCTGGTTCATGCTGTATCTTCAAAGATCTGTCCACACAGCAGCCCTTCTGCTATCAGGCACAACTGCTTTGCAGGCCAAGGCGAGTCACTGCATGCCTTAGCCCAGGCCAGTCAACATCAATATTGTTCCCAAAGTCCCCTCAGAACAGGGAGCAATATTCCTTGTGTTTCCTCTTCCCCTTACACAAGAGCAGGCTATAGGCCACAACAAGATTTCCCAGGATCCAAGCACTCTGAAACTCTGAGGTGACTTAGGAATGCCAGGTTCAACAGCATAACCACTTCTGTCTCCAGCAGACAGCAGGAACACAGCCCTGAGCAAACACAACGATTTCAAATACATCAGCAATATCCTATGAGAATAATAGAGAACAGAGATAAGTAAAGCACCAAGACACCAGTGTTTCTTTGAAAACATATATTGCATATGTGATCTCTTTTTTGGCATCATACAGACCAGACCATGCATTTTGCTTTTCTTTTACAAAAACAACAAAACACATTGATTTCTTGGAGACAAGAGAAACAGGTCTTACCCACAGAGCTCCTATCAGCCGGGGCACTTAAAACTATTCAAATCACAGTGAGGAGATGAGACCCTGCAGGCAAATTCAGCCATATACTTTCCAGAGGAGAGTGTCTTCTCTCTGGTTTTACCTGCTAAGCTTTACCCACGCTTAAAGCTGACAGCCTATCTCCTGAACATCACATAACTCTTCACAAACAAGCAAAAGCCAGGACAATCCCAGCCTGCTCTCAGCTTCTCCCTTTCAATCATCAGAAGATTCTCCTGACTGCAGAGACCAAGTTAGCTGCTACAGAAAACTTTATCTGAAGTATTCCCTGTGCAAAAAAATAACCCCCAAAACCTCTAACCTGAGAGATGCAGACTTCAACCCACTTGATGAATGGAGGAACTTTGCTTCACTATTAATTTAAAGACTCTTCTGCACCTTCGGCATACCTGAATCTCTTGCCACCACTTATCCTTGTGATTCAGTTGTCTGCTTGTCTCTCTCCAGTATGCTAGCATTTTGTGGAGAGCTTTCTCTTACAACCCTGACCCAAAAATGAGCAATCATTTTGACAATCAAAACCTTCTTCTAGCAGCAGGCTATCTTCTATCTTTCCACAACTGGCAAAATATCTCACCAATACTGCATATTGCTGTTAAATCAGCAGCTACGCTGAAGATTTTACCTGTGAAACCACAGATCAGATTTTACACATTTAAGTCACTTATTTAGCAACAACCAACAAAACTTCAACAGGAAAAATAATATACCCTTTGCATTGCTTCTCTTTATTCATGGTTCGGACAGAATTCATTAGATTCAATAAAATAATTCTGTAGAAACAAGGCAAAGCCTTTCTAGAAAATGTTTTTGATTTAAAACCACCCCAACTCCCACTCCCTTTAACCGAAAGTTAAATCTTAAAATGTGGAATAGATGAATGTGTTTGAAAGTTCATGGTGCAAAATAGAGAAGGATGACAAAACCTCCTCAGATTTCTCAAAAAATACAGCTATCCCGCTCTTTACATAAACACAGTCCTCTCCCTTCCCTTTTTCCTCTCTGCTTCTATCCACCCTGCAACAAAATCAATATATATGAACATCAGCAGCAACTTTGATGATAGGCAATGATCCTTTTTGGCATCAGTCTGTGACAAGATCGTTGATTCTCTAAATTACATCATAGCTGTGTAAAACACGCAGTGATATCGCAGACGTGAACTCTTCAGAGCCGCTGTCGGTACCTCAGCAAGATCCAGACTGCTGTCGCAGCAAGCGCCAGGCCTGGCACAAGAATGGCTGCCAGAGGAAGCCCACCTGATTCTCCATCTCCTCCACGACACACAGGGCCATTCTGTGGCTGCAACTACAAGGAAAAAAATTATTTATGTCAGAACCCATAACAAAAAAGCCCCCAGTTCTGCGTCTGGACCAGGTGGTTCTGTAAAAATAGTTCAAAACAGTTACCCCAGGCACCTGCAGACTCCACACATGGGAGGGTTAATACAGCTTAGGATGGACTGAACTTAAATGCAGGGTGCCCAGTCACTACCGGGCACCTTCATGTTTCTCTGCCACTTTCCAAACCAGGACTCAAGTGCAGCAGGACACACTTCATACAGCAGAAGAAATGCCACAGACATACCCAGCCACCCCTTGATGCACTGCCACCACACCATTTCTGGCTCTCTTTACCAGGAAAAAGACATCAATAGTTGTCTCTGGTTTTCTTACCTGCCTTATACACTGGTCCAGAAGACTTACTCCTTTGTTAAGAGAGTAGAAAAGGGACCTCAAGCCACCTCTCCCCACCAGCATGCTTTGGGTAGATCAGTAATTCCTCTGAAGTTCCATGCTAGCTGGGGATTAAGGGTTCATCTCTTTCTACATCTAAAATGGTGCCAGTATATTTAAACTATAGTAGTCCGTATTTCCTATTATTGTACAATCATTTATCATTTATGTTGGAAAGACCTCTAAGATTACCAAGTCCAACCCTTAACCCAGCACTGCCAAGTTTACCATTAAACTAAGCACCACATCTGCACATTTTTTAAATGCCTTCAGGGATGGTGACTCCACCACTTCCCTCAGCAGCCTGTTCCACTGCTTGACAACCTTTTCAGTGAAGAAATTCCTAATACCCAATCTAAACTTCCCCAGGTACAACCTGAGAATGTCTCCATTTGTGCTCCATTTGTTGCCTGGGAGAAGAAGAGGTCAATCCCCACCTGGCTCCAGCCTCCTTTCAGGTGGTTGTGGAGAGCAATAAAGTCTTCCCTGAGCCTCCTCTTCTCCAGACTAAACACCCCCAGCTCCCTCAGCTGCTCCTCATCAGACTTGTGCGCCAGATCCTTCACCTGCTTTATCACCCTTCTCTGGACACGTTCCAGCACTTCAGTGTCTGTCTTGTAGCACTGGGCTGCACACACATTTCAACACTAACATGAGTGATGGCCTCTGAAACAAAAGGAATTCTGTCTCCAGTAAGATTTTGGCCACTGAAATAAAACTGGGCAACTTGACATTCTGTCTTCAGACACACACCTTTACCTCTGAGAAAGGAGACCGATGAGCAAACACAACATACTCCAGCAAAACAAAGACCTGGGGACATCTCCAAATTCACCTTCTCACTGATACAAAGGTTACACTGGTTACAAAGTAACAGAGAGACAATTACAGCTGAGGCAATGAGAGAAGGCCATAGGTCAAACAAAATTTTTATATGCATATATCACACTGGGCACCTGGACACAGTACTCTTCTTCCTCATTAAATAGCCACCAACCATAGAAACCAATCTAAACTGAGCCAGAAATAACCCTAAGAAACAGGCAGAACATACCCTGCGCTGAATTTTCAGAGACACGTAACAGCCTGCATTCCTGAACAGCTCCACAGCATCCTTGTGCCGCAAGTCCTTCAAGTCTTTGCCATTGATCTAGCAAAAAAGGAAAAGGAGAGCCAGATGTTGAAGGTAAAAAAAGCAAATTTTAAATGATGCAGGCTAACACAGGAAGGATAAGACATAAAAATTTTCATGTTTCACAAAATTCTGCATTTGGGGCATGATACTATAATAATAATAAAGATCCTAATTAATTAATTAATATTAGGATGTGTTTTTATATGTTGAGACAGAACATGAGAAACTCCAAGCAAAAACATAGAGGTACAAAAAAAAACTACCTAGAAAGAAAATAAGAATAAAAGACCACAGTTGTGTCAATAGCAGCTTCTGATGCTGTTGCTTTACTGGAAACAAATCAAAGGTGTGATTTTGACAGCTAATGAACATAAAAGAGCAGCTACAGCAAAATTATTATTTTGAGTCTCTTCCCTTGTTTCCTCTACTTGTGTACCTTTGAAACCTCTGTTTGAGAGAGTGTTGTAAACACACTTTTACTAGCACACTGATGTAGCAAAACCAACCAAAAAAAAATTACTCACATACCTATTGGCATCCACTTGCAAGTGTTAGGATTTTTCTTAATTTAAAATAATATATCATGGCACAGGGTTTTATAACCCACTTGATTTCATTCACTGAGTGAATTCATCCTAATTTTTCATTTTCACACTCATTACCCCTAACTGTATCCCCTAAGATCACATCCAGTGCCTCCCATCTCTTCATATTTAGTCACTCCAAACACAAGTATGTAAATATTAAACTGGCAAGGAAAAAGAGAATATTCTCTGTTTAACTCAATATCATTTCTGGATCAATAATAGGCTCCGATTAGTGCAAGGCAGTCTACAGAGGCTAAAAAGATCACATGTGGAACCTAATAAGGAAGTGTAAAATAAAATTAGGGAATACAAAAAGGTTGTATGTCATACTAGGAGAGGCTACTTCTTCGCCCATCACTTTGCAAAGCTTATTTCTTGCATGATTGCTAGCTATCTGAAGAACCAGTGGGTGTGAACATCAGACACTTGAAAACAATTTTCTAAAAGGAGAAGCAGCCTATGTTATTCATGTGGAGCTGAAACGAAGAGAAGAATATTACAGCCTAGAAGTTTTATAGTCTAAAAATCCCCCTGTGCAAAAGGATCAGAAATAATGGATTACCAGTCAAAAAATGGAAACTGAAGAGGTGGAAAACCTTTATTTACATGTGTGCAAACAATAATCCACTGTGAGCAAGAGAAGGTCTGATGGATTCTAAAAGCTTAGGGATGCAAGTCACAGAGGAAACACAAGCATAGCACCACAGAGCACTTCTGTGGCAAATCAAGAAGGCAGAAGAGATAAGCCTATGTGTAGAGGCACTCACCTCCCTAGAGCTCAGAGCTGCCCCCGAATCCCCAAGACAACTCCTCCATGGAGTTTGCTTGGAATCATCTAATTCTTTTACCACATCCTTCCTCTCTATGCACTGTGATGGAAAACCTGCCTCTCACACCACATGACTGATAAGAAGACAGGGGACAAGAGAGGAAAGGGCTTACCGCTACAATTTTATCTCCTTCTCGTAATCGGCCATCCAGGTAAGCTGCCCCGTCCTTTTTGATCCAGCTGACATAGATGCTGTTGTCATTGGCAATGTACTGCTGATCTGTCCCACCAACAATGTTGAAGCCCAACCCTAAGGTAAGCCAAAGAGAAAGCTGATGAGAAAAAGCTCAAAGCTTCAAACATTCTTGCTGTCCTGCTTGTTGGGGACTGCACCCTCCCACACTGTCTTGCTGTCTCCACCGTACAAAAACTCACAGCACACAAATCTGCATCATCCTTTGCAACCACATTTCCGCTGTCTAGAAAAGTTATTCTCATTAAACTGGTCTTGAAAGCAGAGGAGAGACACTGAATGCCTGAGGACCCCAGACACTTCATTACACAAAACATGTGAGAGCTGTTTCAGGTGGGTGCTGGGGGGCATGCCATCATTTCTGAGACGCCGATTCAGCCCTCAGCAGGAATATGCTTCTTCAGAACAATATGAAAGAAAATGAAAGTGTTCTGCATTTCACATGAGGTTACAGTAAATCAGTACCTTTGAGCTACCAGAAATCACCTCTGACAAGCGTTTTGTGAGCTGGGAAAGGTAAGGAAAGGCGAGAGCATTAGACCCTGTCTACAGATGAGGAAACAGGCAAGGAGAACAGTGCTACCAGCCTGAGGGCACCTACAGCTCAGAAGGCTCCCCTTCCACATCTCAGGAGCTGGAAATGGTGTGCTCTGCCTCCAAGAATAAGATTAGGCTACATGAAGCTACTTCATATTGTACACAATCACTTTGTTCTGTTTCATGAATTCAAACATGATAGGAAATAAAGGCAAAGTTTGCAGATTTAATGCAAAACAAAAAGGAACACACACACATTTATTAGAGCTGATGTCCACATTTTTGCTATTTTGTATTATTCTTTAAAGGAAGCCTCAGTTACAGATATCTAGCTGGATCTAGCTTCTGGATTAAAGTTAAGAGTTCTTGTTTCATTGAAACCCAGAAGAACAAATTGAATTTAATGTCTGGAAACTCAAAGATTAGGAGAGTACATTCCCCACTGTACATGCAGCTAAATTTCTCTCTAAATAAAAATTCATGACAAGGGACGGGAAGAATTCCCTAAGAGGCTTGCAATGAAAAAAGAAAGAAAAGCCAAGGGAAAAAAAAAAATCAAATACACAATCAAAGTAAATGGAAAAAAAAACAACTTTTTTTTTTTCTGACATAAACCAGTCATCCAAAAGCTATTGTCAAGAACAGCTGAGGGCAAGTTCTGCCCACGTTCAGCCAGACTGATTTATTTGTTTTCATTTTCTTTCTTATTTTCTCTCAAAGCTGGGACTGGAAACCTTGGGAAGGAGAGTTTCAAATGAAAGTAAAACCACCTTATGCCTGCTGGGAAGCAGCATTTTAAATTAGTCACAGAAGATCAAAGCATCTACAAAATGAGTCATGGTATTTTAAGTGTGCATCTATAGCTGGGAAGTAAAGAAATATTAGCAGCAATTTTGCCACACCTTTTTTTTCCTTCTCTTCCTAGCAGCTTCAGACAAGTGTGGAAAAAAAATGAAAGCGAGAGAAAATTGAAGAAACATTGACATTTCAACTAGAATAATATCTATTCCAAGAAGGGCCAGTTGTGCACAGTAATACATCTTTCAATAGAAAATGAAAAGAAAAAGATTAAAAATCCACATCTTAAAAATTATTTGCCATGAAACCAATAAGTTAGGAAAGGGGGAAATCAATACTACAGCAAGTATAAGGTTTAATCAGCATTTTTTAAAAAGCCAGAAAGAAGGAATCAGGATCTCAGAACACATTGATTCTCTCTCATATATAAAACCCCTAAAATAGGTGTGTATATATACATATATATATATGAAAAAAGTATACATTTTGCAACTTTTTACCCATGACTGGAAAAATAATTAAGAGTCACAGCTTTCATCAGCAGAGGCAGATCTTCGTGACAAAGAGGCAGCAGCTCGTGCTAGACCAAGTAAAGTATTCACAGGGCTTTTTCACTATGTCTTTCCTTTCCAGCACTCAGACTTCCACTCTGCCTAAAATTATCTTCCCTATCAATCCTCAAGCTCTTTGCTATTCTCTCTCTTCCAGTTCATGCAGCCACAGAAAGAGACACAGCACAACTGGAAGAAAAGGAGCAAGGGGAGAGAGCACATGGCACTAAATCTCTTGTCTATAAGGGACCAGAAGTAGAATGGCAGAGCTTTAAAAGCAGGCTCTGGGCTAAACTTCTGACCCTCCCTGAGGCTGCAGACCTCCCTATGCCTCACTTACCCTCTCTGAACTAAAGAACTCCCTCAAAAACGCCTTAAAAAAATCAAGGCTGGCAGGATTAGGAAATGAGAGACTGAATACAAGAAAATTTGAAAAAAGAGACAAATATACACTGTCCTGCCCCTGGAAATATATTCACAACCAATGCAAACTTTTGCCAGAGATGTTTAGCTTCAGACCTATTTTTAAAGTTGCAGTCAAAACTCCAATTCAAGAGATTACGGTACCCAACTGTACTTCACAGAAAACAGTGTTTTGTTCCTTCCACAGATAGGAGTAATAATTCACACGGCAGGTGCATCAAGGCTGTAAGGGGCGATAGGACCTTCAAATCAAGTAATGCAGTTAGAAACCTAAATCTAAAGATGCACAGCCCATTGCAATGACTGGACAAATGCAGCTCATGGTAATCAAGACTGAAATCACAGTGGTCACATTTAAGATCGTTCTCAACTCTGCCCTTTAACATTCCTTTACACCTTCCCTAAAATTTTAGCTCCTCAGCTATACGGAAACAGCCTTCCCATCAGAACCAGCTTCATTTGGCACAGTTTTCCCTGACAAGCACAGCTTCATTAGCTTAAGTTCACGGCTATGCAGGTAGGGCTACACAGCTTTCAGACCAGAGGGCCAATCCAGCGAGCAGGGGACACAAAGGGCACTCACACACCCTGCGCTCACACCCTCTGGGTTCTGATCACCAGCATGAGGGCCAGGACCAACAGCCTCCCTGCACGGGACCTACCTGCACCCCAGAGAAAGGAACCACACACGCCAAGAGCGTGGGTGCTGAGGTCTCTGGGGAGCCCCTGGAGCCAAGCCTGGCCAGCAGCTGCACCCAGCACTTGTGCAGAACAGAAGGGCTGCCACGTTTCCATTCCTGCTCGTTTTAATTAAAGAGAAAGCCTCACACACCAAAGTACAACTCTAGCTCCAAAAGCCCTCCTGGAGCCTGCCGTTCTCTATAGCCAGGATTTTGCTCCAGAGCTGCACATTTCATGCCAACTTGCCTCACTTCTGAAAGTGTGTTTTGAATGGCACCATAAATCCTAATAAAATGAAAAGTTTCCATGAGCGCACCTGCTGTTGAGACATGAAAAGCAAAGCCAAAAAATGCCCCACGAGCTGCCCCATTCCCTTTTCCTTCCAGCCTATGCTGCTCCTCTCTCTCACCACCCCAAAGCCCCTCAAGGTACGCTGCACAATGAACGCCAAGCTGACAGTACAGGGGACGGCCGCTTGGGCACACGATTTTCAAATGGCCCCTGACTCGCGGTACCCAACGCGGCCGGGCGCTCGGCAGCTACCGCCTCACTTGGAAGCAACAGCTCCACCGGAGATGGCAACGTCCTGGGAAAACCAGAGGCGAAACCAGAGGCGAGTTGTCCGCAGGGACACCAGCCTCTACGGGAGCTCCGCAAGGACGGACCCTGCCCCAGCCAGCTCTCCCTCCCTCCCGGCACGAGCCGTCCCGCAGCCGCCCGTCCGCCGCGGCTATTGCCAGGGGGACGCCCCTGGGCCCGGCCCCTCTGGGCGCTGCGCTTCTCTGCTCGCCGCCGAGACTCTCCCTCCGCCGCCCCGGTGCCCGCCACGGCCGCCGCCACCCCGCGCTTCCGCTCCGGCCTCCCCGGGGGCTGCGCAGGCCCCGGCGCGGCTGCCCCGGCCCGGGAGGCGCCGCGGACCCGGCGCGAAGAGGCCGCCCGCGCCTTACCTGAGGGTCTGCGGGTGAGGCTGATGATCTCCTCGGCGTAGCCGCCGCCCGCCACGCTGCCGTTCATGCTGCGGCCTGAAGGAGAACTCGGCTCCCGGGGCAGCCGCTCTCGCCTCCTCGGCCGCCGCCGGGCCGCGCCGCGGAGCGCTGGGAGTTGTAGTCCCCGCGGGACGGGGCTGCTCCCACCGGCGCCCGGCGCCGCCGCCGGCGCTCACCGCAGAGGCGGCAGAGCAGCGGGCCCAGGAGAACCCAGCACGGCGTCCTCCTGCCCCCTGCACCTCCCCTGGCACCTGTGCCTGGCCCTGCCTTGCTCCCCAGGCTGGAGCTGGTTTCCTTAGGAAGGTTAAGGAGTAGGCCATAGTTGTCTGGGGTAGGCGTAGGAGAGAAGGGAGATGTATAACCTGTTTCCAGCCCGTTTAATCTGTTCCCACCCTTTGCTGTGCTGTCCTCACAGCAAACTGAAAAACCGATCAGACTGTGCTGGGCAGCAGCACAAGCCCAAGACAAGCAAGTCACACAGAAAGCACCCATGCCAAGCCAAGTTATCCTGTGGTGCTATAAAGTGATCTAGATTCAGAAACACAAACAGTGCATGGAACCACTGTGCTGCTGCTGGGGCAAGAAATACTTTACTAGGTCCTGTAGCAGGTGTTTGGTTTGAGGATTTGAAAAATTTCCTCAGAGCTCTACAGAAGGGCACATAGTTCAACTCGCTGTGTAACAGAGCCACTTGAACCTGGGACTCTGTACCTCAGGGTTTATTGAACCAATAGATTATTGGGAAATAGCAAGGAAAAATTGATCCATTTCAGGAAAAAATTATCTATTTCTTTGTGCTACAAGTGTGTCAATACAGACAGTGAGAACAGGGAACAATGAATAGGCCTGATTCAGTTGAACCACCTGGCTGCTTGGCACTATGAGGACAGCCACATCTACATGCTGCAGGAACTTCTCTGATGAAAATGAGGACCAGCTTATCTGGTCTTCAATGTTACACTACCATTTTGTTTGGTATTGCAGTAAAGATAACAGATGTTTTTGACTGTATTAATTCCAAGATTATCTGCACTTTTGGATTCCTGAATTTAATAGGGAGAGACGACCTGGGCACTGGATCTCTGACTGCTACAACATTAATGCTTAGTGCCAAACTGAGTGTTAGAACACCTGCCTCAGAGGTGGGAGACAGGCATTCAAGGTCCAATTACATTTGCAACTAAACGATGAGCAAAACCATGACTTGTGTGATAAGACTTTTTTGTTGCTGTTAAGTAGCGTTCACCCTAAGCTGAGGACTTCTCAGTGTCTCCTATTCTGCCAGTGAGGAGCTGACAAAAGCTGGGAGGGAGCATGGCCAGGACAGGTGATCTAAACTGGACAAAGGGATATTCCACACCATAGAATGTCATGTCCAGTATATAAGCTGGGGAAGTTATATGTAAGGGAGCCAAACATGTTCTGGGACAGGCTGGGTATCAGGCTGGGTTCTGTTACTCTCGACTCTCCATTATTTTTTTTTTTAATTATTAAACTGTTTATATCTCAACCCACAAGGTTTACCTTTTCTTTCTGAATCTCCTTCCCAGTGAGAGGGGTGGGAGGAGAGTGAGCAAGCAGCTGCAAGGATCTTGGCAAGCTCCTTCAAGATACACAGTGTTCCCTAGCAGCAATTTAATGTATTTCAGAGATGTCAGTCTTGCCTTAAAATAAAACCAATTTTATTTTGATCTAACTGCAGTGTTAAGGGTTTTTAAAAGATTTTTTTTAGCCAGGAAGAGATTTCAAACAAGAAACATGGGTATACTGTAACTTAGTCCTAGGCAGCTGCAGGCTTCACCTATCATGACTGGCCTGCCACATATGAACAGTAGATACCTAAGACTTAATTCCCTTACTGCACTGGCACAGACTATTTCACAGAATCAGAGCATGGTCTGGCTTGGAAGGGACATTTAAGATCACCTAGTTCCAATCCCCCCTGTGATGGGGTTTCACTAGTCCAGGTTGTGTGTTCTTATTTCCTCCAGCACCATTTCACGTACTACAGTGACCCACATCTCTTGGGAGACGGTGCAGCAACATTTGAAAATTGTCTCTTCATGTACAAGTGACTTACATATTAACCAAGTTCTCTCATCCATTTAAAGCATTTTAAAGCAGTTAGAACCAGGAGGGGAAAAAAAGGGAAACCAGAAAGATTAGGACTGAACTTAGACTTGCACCTTCATAGTACCCTTCAGAGTAGTGGGACATTTCTAACAAACCACCAGAAACATCAAGTTTTCATTGTTGTGTTGAAATCAAAACCAACAATATTTTCAAGGAAAAAACCCCAGAAAGGGAGCTAACACATTTTATAAAACATAGACTAGGTTTGTTGAGATACGTCTTGCTCATATGGCTCAAGAACAAATGAGAGAAAAGTATACAGAAGTACTCCTATCCAAAGCTCGCTTAAGGCTTCCTCTCAATTATGTCCTGGTTTTTCAGATCTTTAAGCATAGAAAAAAAACAGAAACTACAACATTTTATTACTTTATCTTTCCCAAGACTGCATTTGCAAGTAAGCTTTCTAGCCTAAATTGTGCATTCATTTACACTTCTGTCTCTTCACTATGCAGGTTTGCAAGCAATAACTCCCTGACTCTTGGGTTTCTCTGTCTCAGCACAGATCTGTACTTGGCAATTTATAGCATACTAGTGATCAAGAATGGCAGGCCATCAAGGTGGCAACCTGAAACTTCTGCCACTCTTTTTGTATTTAAAAAGCAAAATAAAAGAAGTCTTAGTAGGTACTAGTTGTGCATATGTAGTTGGAAGGTGCTGGGTGTATTGCTTTTGTTACTTTATATCCCCATCTGTCAATTACTCCACATCTCCCTCGTGTCTCTCCTATCCCTTGTTTGCAACACCTGAATTACAATTGTTATTTCTCTGAGGACTCCCCTCCCCCAAGCCTCCTAAGGTCTCTGGTTAGAGGAATAAATCGGTGGTGCTAGTCAAGGGGCAGTTACCTTGCCTGTTGACATAAATGCAGGATTCAGTTTTCATATCATGACAATAAGCACAGTCTAAACAAACAACGTGTTACCTCATTTCTGCAGACAGCATAGAAAACTATTTAAGGACCCATCTGCTCCAGACAAAAAGCTGTGAAAAACTGCGAATAACATGCTTTGTATTCCACATCCCATCACACCCTTTTTGGATACAGGACACAAACAAAATACACATAAAAAATTACAGGAAAATGCAAATTCTAAAAACATAAATGATATATTTGGGAGGCAGCAGGAGTTGACCGTCATAATTTGTAGAGTCACCAACATCTTTCTTCCCAAATGTTGGGGTACTTATCCGGTCTTTACAGAATGTTTGCTAAAAGTGTGCTCTTTGCTTTCTAAATACAAATAATTCTTTTGTTAGCAGACGAGTGCATTATAGCCCTTTATCCTGAAACACCTTTAAAAAAAAGTTTTCACTGTAATATGGACTACAGACTCCTCTTCATGCTGATCTGATAGAATGGTCTAGTTACTGCAGTAATATAAATAATAACAATAAAATTTAATGAATGGTATTTCCATGTCCCTAATATTTTTCAGAAGTTAGACATATTTTATTTTTTGTTAAAAAAAATTAAAATTACAATGCTTCTGTGTGGCACTCCATAGAGTTGCAAGGACACATTCAGTTACAGCTGAAGGAAGAATCACAGAGTAAGCCAAGAGAAACCCCCTGAGATAGTCAGATAAAGCATCTATCAAATACTGCAGGAATTCAAGGTGGGGAGACTTGCAGAATAGTTCCAAATACTTTAGAAATTCAGTTCACTTGGGGAACCCCACAGACAGCTCCTCTTAGCGACAATAAAATACACAGCACTTCTCAGAAGCAGCCAGCAGTCAAGACACTGGAAAATTTCCAGGAAATAAAACCAATTTGTTCTTGTGAAATGCCAGATTTGGTGTCACTACACTGTTGACACACATATTATGGTTCAGAAATGCAATGCTTACTGGTGGTGATCTGGGTAATCCTTCTCTTTCACAAAAGGAAGACCCTGTTCCCTGTGGTCTACCTCCCTCCTGAAGGGCTGATCCCCTTAAACAGTTGGAAGCACTTGTGAAACAGACACCTGTATCTCACTGCAATACCTGTTCCTTGCCTGTTTGTGTGTCACAGACGTGAATTAAATCACAGAGACACAGAATGGTTTGCCTGGAAGAAACCCAGTGGAGACTGCAAGTGCAATTTTTAGTCTTTGGTTGTTAATGAATGACAGAAGATGTTCACAAACATCTCTCTCACCAAATCGAAGAACACATTAGGTGAAGGAGGAAACTGAAGCAAGTAATTTATCTACACCTGTTTTAGGAAGTTTGCATTTTTAAACTGTTGATATGAAGCATAAACACAATACTTGCAGTTTACTTAATTACATCAGTTTAAAAGCTCAGGGTACAAAGAACAGCATGCCTTACTGCCTGCATTTATTAACTTAACAGAAAATATACAGAGATAACATTTACTCTGCATTTAATGATGTCACATGAGATTAGAGCTGTTCAGAACCTGTTGAATTATTCTGATGAGTTATCAGACGGCTCTGCTAAAGGGAGATTTCCTCAAGATCATCCAAAGCTACTGCTTTTCCATCTTTGGTGGATTTTCACTTACCAGCAGGTGAATTTGCTTTAGGAACTTTTGGTTTTTTTCTTTGAAACAACTGCAATATTCTATGGGATTGGGCTTTTCTCTTCGTAAGCCATCCCTCTACTTTCTGTCTATAACGGATGGAAAGGGCTACTCCAACAATACACATAGCAAAAAAAGCAAACAGTATTAGTCTTACTTTTGCTCTCTGAGAAATCTTCCTGGCTGGAGGGGGTCCACTGTCAATGCTACCTCCAAATCCTTCCAATTCACAGTATGGAGGAGCCCAGCCATACTCACAGTGACAGTTCTTACGATTGTTACACACTCCTCTGTCATGACACTTTGTCATGTTGCAGTCATAGTTCAGCACTGATACACTCATACAGGTCCTGTTGATACAAAGCTTATCACTACCACACGGTGTGCCATCTTCCACAGCTCCCACATCTGCTCCTGGCATCCCTGTGTGATAGTCGAGACCCCAACAATTTTTACCTTGAACAGGAGTTTGGACTAGCGTAACATGGTTGTGCAAGGAAGGTATTTTGACTATGTTTTCACACTGAATCCTACCACATAAGACATCCTTAGTACTGCATTTTGTAAAATGGACATTGTCACGAATACCACAATTCCCAAACCGGTCACCTTGAGTATTCACTGCTTTGAAGCAATCTAAAGGGGCAACTTTGGCTTGCTTGCCAAAGAGATTCTGGCACTGTTTACCATGGGAAGCACATTTTCCTCGATAGCAATAAGTACCATCTTCGCAAGAGGCTCCATCTTGTAGGTACACATCCAGTGGGCACTCGGGAGAAATCCCATTGCAATACTCTGGCAGGTCACAGCTGCCAGTACTTGCTCTGCAGAGTGTTCCTGCTGGAAGGACTTGGCAGTGCTTGCAGCATTTTCCAGACGCACAGACCGAACCTGCAGTAAATGTACAGTTTGCGCGGCAACAAGGATCCCTTCTGCAGTTTGCCGCTGAACCACAGTCACATTGCTCTCCGCTTTCTACTATCTTGTTCCCACAGTATTCACGTTTCCCGGTGTAGAAACTGCCAGGTGCTGGTGGCTGACGAAGGCACCACGCGCCATTTACAACCAGCTCAAAGTACTCTTTGTAACTGCATTCACTGAACACATCCGTTTCGGAATTGTTTTCATACATAATGCACGTCTTGCGTTTGCATCTGCATTCCGGTTTATCGTGGACCATCCCAAGATTATGGCCCAGCTCATGGACAAATGTGACAAAAACTCCAGACAACTTTTTCTCAGTGAAGGAAATAACAGCCGCTGACCAGTGCAAATCACACGCTGTCCCTATAAATGCCAATCCCAGGCTGCTTCCAAACCACTGAAACGCAAATAAGTGAGCAACATCGTGGTACATCCGTGGGTACAGGTCTGTCTTCCTCCACTTGTTAAAGTCACTAAGTACATGGGGAATAGAGTGGGAAACATTTATTAAGTTATTTTCAGTCCAGATCTCCAGCCCTATAAGAAACAGCTGGACAGAAAGCTGTTTGTACATAGCGTCCCCAACATTGATGACTTGCATGACGTGCTTCAAGACTTCGGATTTGCTCCTGCCTGACTTCACAAACCTCACATGGTCCACGACCACTACTATCTTCACATACCTGATGTGCGTCCACCACTCCTGCAGCTTTTCGTTCTCCTCCTGCGCTTTGGGAGCCTTGAACCACGGCAGCACAGCCTTTTGTTGCTGCAGCACCTCGGGCGTCAGTCCGCAGCCGGGTCCCTCGGAGCTGCTGGCCTCCTCCATGCGGTAGAGAATGTGTCGAAAGGCCGGATCGTTGGGGACGGGCTCGATCTGGTAGGTGTCATTCTCCACCCAGAGCACGCCCTGGAGGCCCCTGCCGCAGGCGCTGAGGGCCACCCGGGAGCCGGGGCTCCCCAGCACGTCGCCCTGGTAGTAGCAGTTGTCCCGCACGAAGGGGTGCTCGTCCCGGCGGGCCCCGTCCCGGCCGTAGGTGACCAAGGTGAAGGGGCGGGAGACCAGGCCCTTCCTGGGCCGCAGGCGCAGCACCCGCGGCCGCCCCGCCACGTTCAGCCAGTAGGAGACGGCCGGGGCGTCGTCGCCGGCCCGGGGGCTCAGCTGCCGCGGCACCGTCACCCAGGCGGCGCGCG
>VXBQ01015769.1:478553-496145 GCA_013400175.1 Phainopepla nitens
GGGAGCGGCGCCCGCTCCCGGAAACGGCACCTGCGGCCGCGGCGCACCGCCGAGAGCGCTGCCCGGGCCCTTCCAGACAGCCCACCCCGCTTTTAGCCGGGACACAGGCTCTCGTCAGAAGGAACCAGTAAATTAGCCTCCCGCAAACACGTTCCCAGCTTTTAATAATCTTAATTTCAAATTAATAGGTACTTCTCCTTCTGAGCAGGCACAGCGAGGACAGCCGCCAGTTCAGCATTCCTTGTCACAGATGTTTGTGTTGAGCAAAGGGATCATTTGGGTAGACCACTAGTGGGAACATCTGTTTTAAAATTTCAAAAAGTTGGCTTTTGCTTTTTTTGCTGTTTTTATTACAGGCTAATTTGTGAGTGGACATCAGAAACAGGCTATTTCAGCCCAAGAGAATATCTGGAAAGGCTTAGAGTCTGAAATAAGTACAGAAATACTCTCTGTGCTGAGTTTAGCATGTCCCTTTTTATAGCTACTACAGCATAACACATCCCCCAAGAAAAAAGGTAGAACCAGGGGCGAATTCACTTCCCTACATTCTATAATATAGATGCAAACTAATAGTACCAAGTATAAAAGCTTTAAGCCTATCTACACCACAGCTGCTACATACCTACAACAATCCACCTTAATTACAGACAGCACTTATGCAGCAGCCATTTTCCCACATCGTGTCCTTTCTAAAGACTTGTGATTTCACAGCAATGGAAAGAGAACACCTACAGGTACATCTACCACTTGGCTACCATCCCCGTTTTGGGTACAGCTCAGGCAAGACATAACCATAAGACAGCGATCTGGACTGTGGTAAGACAGGATGTCCTGCACAACACAGCTATGCATGCTGGTTTTAGGCACATAGTGCTGGGATTCAACACAGCCACAGCTGTTACCTTTTGGGAACTCTTCACAGCTTTCTTTTCAGCACCACAAGCACATTTGGGATGAAGCCCAACCTGCTATGGCCCTTATCATTCTCAGCTGCAGGAGGAGTACCCTTCTACCATCTCATATGGATGTCAGGAATCCTGCCTTTTGTCTCCAACTTCTGTGTGCTGACCATCACCCTGGCAGAGGCAGCAACACTCAACATTTTAAACTAAAACAAAAAAACAGCCTCCCCTCAGGAGGCTGGGCAAGAATGAAAGAAGAAGCTGGCAGAATGCTCAGAGCCTCCTGCTGCCTCATGCCCCAGGGTCCTGAGTGGGCTGGTACCTCACACTGGGCACATGGCAGGCCTAACTAACAGCTGTGGAGGTTACCAACTATGGTCCAAAGGTGCTTCAGATTCTATGGTTTGGTACCTTGCTCGTTCCTTGCAAGCATGGCCAGCATTAGCAGCATACCTCTTGTAATATACCACCTCAGATTAAAGAAATGAATACAGGATGTCTGCTTCAATTAGGATCCATCTAGGAAGATCTTTCTAGATATCCATCCAAACTCATGACTAACTATTGTAGCCTTAGATTTATTTCCTTATTAGTTGTAAAATTATAGAAACTGTTTCTTCTTGTGAAGCCTTTTATGTCCAGCTAGTTGCTGAATGCTTGTCCACTACTTTTTAATTATCAGCTTTGCATTTCAGTACTGTGAACTACATCAGATTATGTATCTTGAAATAAATATATCCTAGACCATAGTAATGGAAAAGTCCTGTTACATGATCTGCATGCAGTCTGTAGTGCTATTTTTAAATGCATACTTCTGCTGTGTGATCATTCCTTAAGTTATATAAAAGACCCTACTAAATCACCCTGCCAATTTGCAAGAGTCATGTCTTACCACCCCTTACATCCTCTGAAGTGAAGTTGCCTACTACTTAGTATCTCTTTTAATACAAACACAGCTATACAGTTAAGACTAAAAAATACTCAGGTCTCAAAGTATCAGTATAAAGCTAATCTACCCTCTTTGCCTTGCCCCTCCTATTGCCTATACCCTTCTTGCTCCAAGAACAGCTTGCTCTGGCAAACAAAACGTACTGACTGACCAAATGGCATCTAACTTTCTTTGCTAGGAAAAGGTTACTCTGCAGGGGGGCAGAGTGGCAAAAAGGAATCTGTGAGAGCAACATATAGCCTGGTCAGACCTTACTTAATGAAAAGATGACAAAGACAGTATTTCTGCTGCACCTGAGACACCATTAGCTTTACACAGTAAACTGAGGTAGCTAGAGTGCCCCTCTTCCTACAGTCTGGCTGGATTTTTGCAGGCACGTGTACACACACACACACACACACACATACATACAAATATGCTTAGCTGTTCATGGGTATGCAATCATTTATGTGTACTTTCAGGCTCTGAGGAGAATTGTTTCTGTTGGAGTTCCAGGTAATTTTCAGCTCCCGCTACCCCATGATTTAGGCAAAGAAAAGCCCTTTTGAAGTCTGAATGGTTATTATCTAAGAGCAAAAGGTAGAGATAGTTCTCTTGTTCAACCAAATCTCTCCTTTATACAGAAGAAAGTGACACACAAACAAATTTTGGAAGTGTTTGCTTCTTTGCCTTTCATCTACAAGCTTCACAAATACTGAACGTCCTTGGGAAGGACTTGGGACTTCACAGTCAGACTCTAAACCAGGAGAGAAAAAGCCTTACACTCTCATGCACTGAAAAACATTACTGACTACAAGATATCTGCTTAATATCTCAACAGTAATAGCTGACATAATGTCACTTCAGTAAATTAATATCACAGCTCACTTAACTGATGAAATTATTGTAGAACATCTGATCAGCAAGTAACAGGATCAGAAGATCTTTCAGTCCCTCATAGGGCAAACCTTCAGCACTGGACAGCTACTAAGAAATCGACACACGGGTAACATCCCCTACTGCTCTGTAAGGTAATTTGCTCAGGGAAAGATCATGCCCCTGGAAAAGGCTTATCACATTCAAATGCGTGTTTCATGAATGGATGCCATTTGCTATCCTCTCAAGAGCTTAGATGTTAGTGCTTTAACTCAGATGGGATCAGACCAGGAATTCATCCTTTTTAATGCCCTTTGATAGCCAACACCAGATATTTCTGCAGAAGGCAGAAAGGCTGCTGAGACATACAGATGTGAAGACAGTCTGCCTGTTCATGTTCCACTCTTATCTCTGTTCAGCTCAAATTCTGAGCATGGAGTATAGTGGTTCGGTCCAAATGTAACACCTATTCAGTTTCATTTACCTATCCCTCTATTCTTGTACTACAAGAGAGAACAAGACTCTTCTACTTTCCTACTTGTTTCACTACTCAGTTTTATAGATTCAGTATTTGTATTCCCAGTGCCATCATGGGAGAAAATCTGTCCTACTCATTTTATTGCCCTTCTTCAAACCCTTCTACTTTAGAGAAATTCCTTTTCAGGCACTGAATTGTACAACACACTTTATTTCAGATGCAGTCCAGTGACTGATAGAATATTTTGTTCATACTATATTCTAGCATGCACTTTTTGCCACAGCTGTATGTGCCTTCAGCAATTAGCAAGCTTTCTCTGTTAGTAGTGTTAAATATTTCCTTGGTGCATAAGTAGATAATTTTTCTCCATGAAAAAAACAACCAACCAAACAAAAAACCAAAAAACAAAGACACCAAAAAACCCCCACACAACCAAAGCCCAACACCCTAGATCTTCATTAAGTGCAGTCTGTCATCTGCCTTCATAACTTTTTCCAAATTACATACAGGTTCTCAGCTCCTTTAATGGCCTTTTCCAAGAACTTTGTTCTGGCTATCAACAGCAAGGACTGCTGAGGTGCCTCAGCATTCATGTCTCATTTCTGGAAATCCTGGCTTTCCTTCATGGGGGTGGATGAGGCAATGGCTTTTGTGCTTCTTCCACTACTTGCTTTCAGAGGGATTTCTATAATATAACAACCCTTTTTTCTAAGTATATTCACACCATCTTGTCTGGTTTTGAGCATCCCAGAACAACTGCTTTCTATATTTTCACTTGATCTGATAGTTCACACTAGTTCCTTATCTACTTTTATCAACATTTTGAGAAATGGCTGTTCAAACATGATCCAGTATGAAATAAACTTAATACACACTCAAGTACATGAATATATGAATTTCAGATCTGTATCTGCATTAACTGAGAACAGCTATTGGCATATCTGCATCTTTTAACATTACAGCTTTGGATTATACGACAAAAGTGACATGGATCTTTCTATCATTCAGTAATAAATAGCCCTGACAGGTCTTTCTATCATTCAGTAATAAACAGCTCTGACTGGAGAGCTAAGCTACTGAAAAAGGGTGTCTTGTAATCTGAAGATAAATTTGACACAGCTGTCCAAGCATACTTTGGTCTTTCTGCCTATCAACACTTCGCTTGCTGTGTACAAACCTTTTTCTTGCTAACTACAGTTTACTGCATGAAAGTGGGTAACATTGTGAAAAAAAAGCTAATTATTTCAAGGTGCACTCCCATTACTTCAATGAAAAAACAAAACCAAACTAATAGTAATTTCTTTTCAACAGCTGATTTCTAATTTTTCTGAGGAAAAAAAAAAGGTTTATGTAAGCAAAATGCTTAAATAAGTGTATAGGTGTCAGTGATGCTTCTCTTCCACTGTCCCACTTCCACAAGTCTAAAAGGCACATGTCTAATGAAGGAGCAAGGAAGTGCTAGGAGCACTGCTAGGAGCACAGAGGAAGAGATGTGATTCATATATTTGAATTACAGTGAAAAGTTAGAAATATAAACAGCTTCACTGAGTGTGCAACATCAAGAAATTTTAGCCTGTTTTATGTCATAAATCTCTCTCCCAAAGCACTAACTTCTGTAATAAAATATCAGCTTAACCATTAAGTAAAACCAGTGTCCAAGAATATCTAGAAACTGAGACCATTCTGACATCTAATTACATGGATTTGAGGGTCCAGTTACCAAATCTTTTATCTTTATGCCAAGCACACTAGAGGCACAGCAATTTGTAGCAGGTAACCTAACTTTTCCTCCTCAAAATAGAACACAATATATTCCAATGTCCAAGAAAAAAAGAAAGGCTGCCAGCACGTGACATATTTGCTACTGACAAAGCATACATTTAAGAAAGGCATTCCAGCAGCCAGGAGTTTTATTTGCCAGGAATTCCAATTCCTTTTTATATATAAAAGGTTTTCTTCTTTTTACATAGGAAACCTAGACACAAAGGAAGCAAGAGATTGTAAAGGTTTCAGGAGGCTGCTGAACATGTCCATGTAAAAACCATTCTCAGAAGCCAGCATTCAAAATAAGATGAAGACTGAAAACATCTCCTTTGAGACAGCTTTTCTGACATTAACATTTTCCTGACATTAACATTTGCATGAGAGGTTTCTGCAGAAAAAACTGTTGCAGGGATCTCAGTCCCTGAATTGTCAGTCTCAGTGAAAGCATTTAAATATAAAGAAAAGGGAGCAAGAATCATCTGTTTCTCAGATACTGACTAATCCAGATGTGTAACAGCTTCTCCCTTCACTGGAGTCTCATTCGTTTTTCGGGTGGTCCTTTAGCACCAGCACTCTGAGCATTCTTTACAGTCTCTTTTTCCTCTTGCTTGACAGCTTCAGGGGCTGGTTCTGGTTCCTTCTTGATTTGATCCACTAAAGATGTAACAGCAAAAGAAAGTTAAATTAAACCTCTGATTTTCATTCCTGAAACACAAAACACTCTTCAGAGTATTTAGAAAATATTGTTAATGTCACAAGGGCAACATTAATTTCAAAGACGTAAGAATACTAAGCAGAGAATAAATTCATACTTTTATCAGTTAAAAGGTGGAAGAGATTGAAGTGATACAGTTCATGCCTTTCCTGTTTGGAGGTTGCCTATGATCAACTCAAAGTCTTCACTCTTATCCGTTACTTTGCACAATTAGGTAATGCCAGAATTCCAAACCACCTCACGGTAGCAGCAGCAAGAGCTCACATGGCAACTGAAAGATACTGCATACAGAGTCTATTTTTTAAGTCTTGTGAAAATATTACAGTTTTACCTGGGATAGGCTTTTCTCCAGGCTTTTGCTGTGGGGGAAGAAAAAAACCAACACATCAGTGGAACCAAAGTTGTAATTCTCAACCCTTCCTGCCATTAATTCAGGAATAAAATGCAAGCAATGCACTCTTATAAGTAAAAGCTGAGAGTAGAATGGGTCACAAAATACACTTGAAAAAAAATCCAGTTAACGTTTTATAACATCCAGTTTTTCCTCTGACAACTGAAAAACACTGAAGACAAAAATATGCAGTTAGTCAGTCCTTCCCAGGACTGGCTGAGGAGCACTTTTGTGAGATGCTGTAAACATAATTTCCTTTCCTCCCAAGCAGAAGACTTGGTGGAACAAATGGCTACCAAAGACAATCAGAGGTACCCACAACAACTTCACAAAATGCCAAGAATTTCCATGCTAACTTAATGAGTCTCCAGAACAATGGAGTAACTAAAACAAAATACTGTGATGGCTTGATTGAGTTCACAGAGCAGGAAACTGGAAGCAGCAGCAACATCTGGTAGCTGAGAACAGACCCTCCGTGACCAGATAAGGAAGGTGTATAAGAAAATTCACTCTCATCGTTTTGCCAAGGTCTTAATGATTACAAAGGGAGATCCTACACTCTAGTATGAGCCTTCCATGTCAAGTTTATTATCTAATCCATGTTACTATTGCAGAAATACATGAAATTTCCATTCAGTTTCAGCTGTTAAAATATTTGTGACTGTCTTTCAAGTTCTAAGTTACAGTAAAAATGCAGCTTTTGAGTGTCATACCTGAACAAATCTGGGGGGAAACTTTTGTCTTAGGTCTAAAAGCAAAGCATCTACTCGTTGTCTTTGGAAAATAGAGCTTGGTTCTTCTTTCTTCTTGGTTTTTGGTTTAGTTTTCTCTGCAAGTCACAGAAATATTAGAGAAAGATGTATTAAAATTTATTTTCTCTCAGCAGCTCTTTGTTGTATGACAACTTGGTATTTGTCTCTCCTCTGAACTTCACCTACATTTTCTTACTGACATAGGTGATTTTTTTTTTTTGTGGAAGACAGATGAAGGATGATTCTCCTGACAAACTGGTTTGGCTTCTGAAAATGTGTTTTGGTCCCCAGTGGGTTGAAGAGTTGCCCACTTTGTTGACACACAGTTCATTATTTTTATCTCCCACCCATGCCTCGATGTTCATTCCCACCAGCACAGAAGAGCAAGATTCCTTTCACCTGGCAGAGAGCCCTAACTTGCCCTTCAGACCCTTCATCTCACCTCTCCACCATCACTGTGCATTGCCTCAAGCTTTTTCCTGCATTCATTCCCTTCCTCTCCCAGAATATTCAGGAGAAACTCGCAACCGTACCTCGTTCTTCCTGATCTTTGAAATGCCACCAGTAGCCCTTGGATGGGTGATAGCGACAGTAGGACATAGCTTCTTCAAAAGCAGACTGAATTCCATGCACTGCAGTGAGCTTTCAGAACAAGAATGTAAGGCAGCGTTCAGAACTCAAGGAGAAAACACAACACAAATTTTTGAAAGTAGGTATTTTAAAATTAGTATTCTATCTTCATTTTTGTTCTGGGAAGGGAACTCGGAACATCCAGTTTTGGACTGAGAATGCAATTGCTTTAACAGGTTCTCACAAGGCTCTTCTGAAGTGCTTTTCTAAACTGACAGAGAAAAACTTGCAAAACCAATAGTTTACAAGAACAGAAGGAATCAAAACAAACTTGAGCATCCAGTTTAAGAGGAAATACCACATAAATTTAAAAACATAAGCCTCATTTAAAAATAAATATTACATTAGCTTAACATTAACATTCCAAAGCAAGCTTCACTGATTATGTATTTAATTAATATTTCATATGTATTTGTCAAATAATTTTTTTAAATTTTGATTATTCAAACTTCATGCTGTTTTGCCAATTGTATAGCTTCAGTTATTCTGATCATTCATCCTTAAACAATGTATCCTAGTTTCTGGGCAGTACTGCACTCTCATAAGATCCTGCTTTTTTATGTGGGATGCACACAATATTAACCAGTGGGGTTTATTTTAAGTTACTGCACCCTTACTACACAAGATCTTTCCTCAAAATAGTGAAGGAGAGCTTTAATCAGCCTGGGGGACAACCAAAAGTAAAACCAGATATAAACCAGTACACATCAAAGGCAGAGAACACTTACAACTCTGGAATTAATGACAGACCCTAAGTCAGGTGCTTGATAAATCACTCCAGCAATAATATAGTAGTCAGCCAATGGCAAAACTGTGGGAAGGAAAAGAAGAAAAACGCGGGATCAACTTAAAGCTCTGGCTGAAGACTGTGTGTTTGTTGCTGAATTTCAGTCATAGCAGCAGGAATTGAAATATTTCTCTTATCACAAAATTTTCTCTTGTTAACCTTCTACTTCAAGGTGCTTTATTTGCACCTTAGGCACACACTGACTGATAAGGAGAGAAAAACCAATGTCTGCTTTACAGATAGAAAAGCATCAGCTTTAAAGTCCCGTCCTACTGCAAGCAAATGATTTGCCTCACAGAACTGGGGTTTTCAGAGTACTCTAGAGCTACTACTAGTCAAGTGAACTGCTCTGGAAGTAGTTTCACTAGCCTTGAAATGCACAATAATGTAAGATCTCATTCTTCTGGACTCAGCTCTCTCTAACTTTTACAGTCCTCTCAGGTAGATCTCCCAGACCCAATGGAGTTAAGCACACATGGAGCATGCTTTTCTAAATTAATAACATTCTGCCAAAAAGAGACTACCTTCCAAAGGCATTTGCTAAACCAGATTTGGAACCTCTACTGACCAATCAAAAATTCTTGTTCATTAGAGCTGCAGTGCAGAGGAAAATTACAGTTGTCTCTGTAACTGTGCCAAACATTGTTCAATTGTGAAACCATAGCAATGCTCTCAGCTTCACATTCCTAAGGACATTACCTGTGCACACATGTGTCCCAGTTCCTCCATCTCTACTAACAATTCATCCAGCACTTGCATTTTATGAAGCTTGGACACACCTGCCTAAATTAGCAGTCCCAGACAGCTGGGTGCTTATTTCAGCCAGTACCCACTTCTCCTTGAAAGAAAAAGGATGCTTAGCACTTCTTTACAAATGGAGCAAGACACAGAACAGCAGTGTTACTGTCTCATAGCTCAGTACCAAGGCCTACTCTCCAGGACAGGCAACTCTCCCTAATCACTGATCTAAAGATTTTTCTAATATCGCTTCAAACAGGCAAAAACTTGTCTTTAAGAATTTCAAATATAAACGCATCTGTTTTAAAAACACACAGAAGTCGTAAGACAGGCCTGCAGCAGTTATATTTGAGTATTCTACACTAGCTATGAACTCATTAAATTTCAGTTTTACATCCTCATTCCCATGTCTCAAATATATTAATTTTTGTAACCTGATGAAATAAAACTGATGGTAACATCTGAGCTAGGGAACTATGCAACTCAGTCGAGGTACCCAGCACAAACTTTACAGTCACAGTGGGAAAAATTTTACCAAACAAGTTTCAGTTAAGTTCCACCAAACATACATCTGCCTTACAGCATAGGTCTAGACACACACACTGTCGTAGCTCCAACTCCAGTCTCAACCAGAAATTAAGGGCTGGATGATAATTCCATACTCACTTTTAGAAGCTACGTTCAAAATCTCTAATAAAGAAATAACTCAAACAATGTACTAAAGAATCAATCATACATGTTTTCTCATTTGGAACTGCAATATAAATGGATCATTATCTGATATATGCAAATAAGAAACATTACAAGACAAGGCAAAGTCCTGTACAAGACCAAAATGTACAGAACCTAAATCCCTAAAAAAAAAAAAGAAGTTAAGAAATAACTAGCACTAACCCTGCCTTTCTTTCCTACAAAGCTTACTCTGAAATAGCCTAAATTGTTTTATATGAACATGCAGTAAATAGATAAGACAGTCCAATAACTACTGAGATGTGGCTATGTATTTGATTAATCACACACACACAAACAAATTCAAGGTCAAAAAGGAATAATGAAGCCAGTTATATGCAGATGGGAAAAAGAAGCTAAGGTATTTGATTAAAAAACTGGAAAGTGACACTGTAGGAAGGAGTGGTGCTGTTATCACAAGATTCCATGGCAACAAGAAATGGACACTCTTGCATAGCCTAACAGATAAATACGACATGGAATGAATGCTATTGGCCATTTCCTGTAGGAAAATGTAGCACAGGGCAGCACTTGCTCATTTGCTATTCCCATTTCCCCACAAGATGGCACTCCCTGCTGCTGGCACACTGCAGGGAACTGCTGGAGAAAGATCTCCCCACCAGAAGGCCTCATATCTCCCAGTTAGACTGGAGATTAAGACAGAAAAGGGGAAGCAGAAGTGCTTGGACACAAATTAGGAACTGATAAAAAAAACTGACTGACTAGGCTTCTCACCAGGGGCAAGAAGCGAGTGACTGTACCTTGTGTTGGAGACTGCCTTTGCTGCTTTCGAATAATGAAGAGAATGGGCTCTTGAGCATGAAGAAGGATGTACTCCACTCCAACCATCTGGCTGAAAAAGAAGCAACCAGAGTAAGTATTTTCCTCAAAGGAAAATCTGTAGGATGTGAAGAGTGACCAAAAGGCCCAGCAATAAAGCAATGAAGTTCTGATGCTTTGAAAGGTTTTCTTTATAATGTGCAGGAAATAAAGGCAAAGGATTTGCTGAGCTAGCTATCAAACCTTAGGAGCAGAGACAAAGGGAGTTTTAACAACCTGACACTACACAAGTACAACATACTAGCAACAGATAAATAGCAAGAAAGATAACAATCTATCATCATGGAGATGTCATTTAAATACAGCAACAAAGAACTGGTGTATGACACACCATCTGTGTGTCTGAAGTAAAAGTCTCTCTGCAACCACACTGAGCACAAGTGACTTTACCAATGGACTTCTGGCTCTGCTTGCAAACTCCCTATCATATTGTGGAGTCTTTAAATAGTTTTCCAACAACTCGCTTGTGCTCAACATAGCAGATGGGCAACTGAAAAGAAAGTTAACTTGCACATGCGATCTCAATACAGAACCATTTGTGATCAGTTTATTTACAACACTCACTACTCTTATTATCCATACTAAAAACACAGGAGGAATTCCTCCTTTGGAGGAATTATGTACTAATTATGCCACAGCAGTATATGGAAACACAAACTATTTATGAACTCAAAGTATCCCCTATCATACACCCCATTCACTGCAGAAAAAACATTTAACTACATTACATTACTCAGGTTCTGTTGAGCAGGGAGGATGAGAGAAGACAGCTTTTCTATTTCAGAAAAATATCTAAAAAGTGATTTACTGGAATCTCAAAAGATACACAGAATTCTTTATGCTTAACTCCTCCTTGATATGGTATAAGTAGTAGAAAAAATCCAAATACAGTAAAAGCGGGGCTCCCTGGAAAGTGCTGGGACTAAAAAGCACAGCACAGAAGGAGCTTTCCAGCATTCCATCACCAAAGCCTCTGAATGGAGGGCCAAGGGACACTGCACGGGAACCAGTGCAAATTACAACTTACTTCAAATGGTCCAGGGTCATGCGCTGCATTTTGACGACTTCATTGTTACATGTTCGGTCATAGAAAGGGTTACTTCGCTCTGAGAAATAGTCCAACACACTCCCATTGTTTAATATTGGAATCCAGGAACTGTCAACCCAGGAAATTCCCAACAGATTATCTGGGAAAACAAATCTACATTGAGTACAAAAGCAGTCAAAAACAATACAAACGCATCCAAGAGTAAATTGCCACCAGTTAACAATTATAGCAGGGAAAGGAGATGGAGCACAAACACACCAGTTAAAATTAAAGAATTAATAATTGATAACCTTTAACCTGCTGCAGGTCTCTTAGCAGTGTACAAAAAAACCAAATCAAACAAAACAAAACAACAAACCAAACAAAATCCAAATCAACCAAACAAACAAAAACCCAAACAAACAAAAACCCAAAAAAGAACAGCAAACACAAAGATGCTATCTTTGGGCAGATGCTTCCCAGTAATCTTGAACAAGAGATTCTATTCCTGACTATAAAATTAATCTGCCAAATTGCCTGCAGCAAATTACTTGTTCCATAAGTCAGTGGATATTACAGATATCTAATTACTGAACACTAACAATTATATTAAAAAAGCAAGCTTTTTAAATGAACACAGTTTATAACCCACAAGTCATAATAGGGCAGTTAACTTCTTACAGATTTAGGGAAATACGAATTGAAGTCCCTGCATTTTGTTATCAAGTTGCAGCAAAATGTTCCTTAGGCACATCAAAGAAACCAGTGTCAACAACCAATTCCACAGGCAACAAATTTGCTAACACTGGAGATCCAGGAAGAACCTTAAAAAACCCTGAAATTCATTGATTTTTAAATCACAGGAGCAGCAAACAGAATTTCCAAGACAGAAGAAAGCAGGAAGAGACTTGCACTGTCTAGATTAAAAAAACCCTAAGTGATGAGAAATCATTGAAGACTGTTTGAAGATCTGAAATTCCCTCCTAACAGGAACTATTCTCTCAAGTTCACACATTATATACATACCCTGAACTCCCACTTACCATTTTACTTCTGTGACATTTCAGCATGCTCAAGGATCATCAGATTAGTTTCAAAAATGTAAGTTCATACACTACTAGCATCTTCTCAGAGGAAGAGTTAATAAAGTAACACTACCTGCTCAGCAAACCAGGAAAAATGCAACAGAAATAGCTACAAGTAATCCATTTTTCCTTGCTAATCTCAGAATTTTCAACTCAACTGTTTCATGCAAGGCAGGAAAAGGAATGGAGAAGTCTAGAGGCATTCACGTTATTTCACACAGATTATTCTTTCTCCTCACTACAGAAAAGGAAATCTCAGAAACACAGCACTAAGATTCATTATTAAGCACCTAAGTCGTGGTAGCGCTGTTTATTCCAAATGCCATTCAAATCCAAAAGAGCTCTCCTTTCAAAAAAATCTTAAAATCTTAAGCACTTGCATTCTTCTCATAATAAACTCTCGAATTATACTTCAAATACAAACTCTCTTTGTTTGTATGATTAACAATACCTGCATTTCTCAGAGGAATGTCAGGTGACTTTTAGAGATACATACATATATAGCTATCATGCTGTATATAGACTGATAAATGTATCATAAAATGGAATATCAAGTTGGACTCTAAGATTTAATTATCCACAGCTGCTTAGTGCCAGTATTTATAACTGTCTTCATAACTAGCAAGATTGTTCTCTTAACTATTCTTGGAAAAAAAGGAGAGGAAGAATAAATCAAACAGTGAACCTGGCATGGCTGTTACACTGTTTATTTTGGGTATAAGAAAGGATGGCGTTCCTGCTTCTCTGTTCCTTTCAAAAATAGGACATCTTGTGCAAAGCATTTCTTGTGGAATTTGCATCACAGATGCAAAAGTAAAGTGCTTGTGACAATATTGCTAACCTGTCATGATTGACAAGACAATTTGGAAGACAAGCCAGCAATCCATGGCAAAAAAGAAGAGTAGTTCACACAATGTGCTGAAGCTGGCCTTGTCAGCCAGGTAGCCCAGCACCAGGCTTTGACAAACAAAGAGGAACCAAGAGGCTTTGACAAACCAAGAGGAACAGTAAAGTAGCCTGACAGGGTATTGGGTTTGCCTGACCAGGTTTGGTAGGGGGAGCTGCTTTGGTAGGGGTGGCTTCAGTGAGAAGGTGCTGGAAGCTTCCCCATGTCCTACAGAGCCGAGCACAGACCATGGTAAGGTGGCTGTCCCCCTGCAGCCCTGGAGATCCACAGTGGGGCAGGGATCCCCCTGCAGCACATGGAGATCCACAGTGGGCAGGGATGCCCCTGGAGATCCACAGTGGGCAGGGATGCCCCTGGAGATCCACAGTGGAGCAGGGATCCCCCTGCAGCCCTGGAGATCCACAGTGGGCAGGGATCCCCCTGCAGCCCCTGGAGATCCACAGTGGGCAGGGATCCCCCTGCAGCCCCTGGAGATCCAGAGTGGGCAGGGATCCCCCTGCAGCCCCTGGAGATCCAGAGTGGGCAGGGATCCCCCTGCAGCCCTGGAGATCCACAGTGGAGCAGGGATCCCCCTGCAGTCCCTGCAGATCCACAGTGGAGCAGGGATGCCCCTGGAGATCCAGAGTGGGGCAGGGATCCCCCTGCAGTCCCTGCAGATCCACAGTGGGCAGGTGGATCCCGAAGGAGGCTGTGGGCCCAGGGGAAGCCGCGCTGCTGCAGGCTCCTGACAGGACCTCAGGTCCCTTGGCAGAGGAGCCCCAGCTGGAGCAGTGCTGGCAGGACCTGTGACCCTGTGGGGGACCCAAGCTGAGCACTTTGCTCACATTTCTCCGACGCCAGGTGCAATACAAGCCAGGCCAAGCAGCCCCACCAGCTGCCAGCTCATGTGCACCTGGGCAAAGCAGCCCCAAAGCTGGCCCAGAGGGCAGGGCAGGGCAGAGGCCAGGCTCCCTGTGACAATGGGCACTTGTCCATCCTGACCCAGCTCCGGGGGCTGCAAAGACCCTGGTAATTTTGGAAAAGTGAGGGAATGCCTGTGTAACCAAGCCACCCATCCTGCACAGAAGGTACTTAAAAGTTGTGAGCAGGTTGGTTTAAGTGATGAATATTAATCTGCATTATTAATTCTGCCAATTTCAGAGACCAAGATGGATTAAACAAAATTTCTTAATGACCTGTATTGTAGACCACACATGGCCGGATTTCAAAAATTTGTGGAAATAAAATATTCTAATACTCTTGGATTGGTGAAAATACAGTTGTTTTAGTTTCAGTAATATCTATTTTGAATTTAAATGATAGTCCCACATGGTACGCCCAAAGGGATACACAGTAAAATTACACCACCAATTCCATTTTCCAGAGGTGAAAAATTTTTGATTTTTCACTACTGGTTTTGATGTGTAATGCAGAGAAATCTGGTATGGTTTTTCATAGGTGGACCCATTGATCATCCAGCATTCTACCTTAATTTCTAACCTTTCTGTTATCCAAAATCAGATAATATTATGATCAGCTTCACTCTTATCTGAGTCGCATTCATTTTTAAAATACTTAACCAAAGTGCCTAGGCTTAAATTTGTTTTACTGGAATTTATCAGCTTTTGGAAACTCTCATTTTGACTAATAACCCTGATTGGGGGCGTTATGCAGGCTATATTGAATACCTTGTTACCATGAAGCAGAAGAGAATGGTACTAAAGAAGGTGAAAGCAGAGCAATAGGCAGGGTGGGCTGGGGTCTGAAAGGGCTCCCACCCTTTGGCCTGAATCAATGCACTCTTTGTAGGCAGGAAGGGACAATTAGATGTCAACATTATTTCTGTGAGAGGAGGGGACAGCTGGAAAACATCAAGGCATTCCTAGCAGACCTCGTAGCTCCAGTACGGCCAGAGAATGAAACAACAGACTTCTGATCAGCAGCAGAGCCACACCCTCAGTAATAAACAGATGCAAGGGCCTGCTTAGTGAAGTTACAGCACTGACTCTTGGGGCAACGAGGAAAAGGGGTTTATGGACATTCTTACAGCTCGTGGGATGTCCCAGCTGGGCATGCTAAACTGCCTCATGAGTCCTATATGCCAGAATGTCCCCTTCCATTGTTAGGACAAAACTTACCATGCAAGCTAAACACACTAGTAACTTTTTTTTGACAACTGTGTACAGCTATGCATCTCACAGAAAAACACATGGAAAGCTCAAATCTGCTTATCAATGAACAAGACCTCAAAGGAACCTGAAAATAACATCCTGGATGCAGTGCTGATTGCTGCTTAGAGCATCAATATGAATTTAATGCCTATAAAGAAGCCTTGTTCTCAGGAGTATAGGCTGGTAGAGGATTTAAGAGCAATAAATCAGATACCTCAACTCTGTTATGTGGATGGGCTTTTTGTACCAGGTGAAAAAGCCCTTTTTGGGACAACAGCACTGGAGAAATTAATGGAGGATTGTCTCTTGTGGGAGGGATCCCACCAATGAGGAGTGGAAGACTCTGCAGAGTCCTCCTGCTCAGGAAGACAGAGCAGCAGTGTCACCATCCGTGAACGGATCACAACCCCATCCCCTGGTCACCTCTGCTGCCTGGGGGAGAGAAGTTAGAGAATTTCAGAGTGAAGTCCAGGACTTAAGTCCAGGAAGAAGGGAGTGGTGGAGGTGTTTTTAAGATTTGGTTTATTTCTCATTATCTTCATCTGATCTAATTAGTAATAAATTCAATTACTTGCCCAGGACAGTAACTGGTGAGTGATCTCTCCCTGCCCTGATCTCAATCCACAAGCCTTTCATTATATTCTCTCTCCCCTGTCTGGTTGAGGAAGGGGGTGACAGAGTGGCTTTAGTGGGTACCTGGCACCCAGCCAGGGTTAAGCCACTGCAGATAAAATAAAAATAGAAGTATGCCTCAAAATCTACATAATATATTGAACTATATTAGATAAAAGATTTTGAGGGAGCTTAAATGATCTGGAGTAAGACAGAAAGTTCTTACATCAGCTAATAACTTAATACAATACTCCTCCATTAAATGTCTACATAGTTTCTTCATGTAATCTCAAACAAGGCAGTCAGAAAAACACACAGGATTACACATAATCATTATGAATTTGAAGACAAAAAAGGAGAAAATCTCTATGGCATTATCAAAGTTGACCCTTTATGAGATTTCCCTTAATACCTGCTCTTGTTCATTCTCTGAAAACCCACCACAGAGGTATCTGATGTTACTCCATTCAGACACTCTAATGGAGAAAAATAACCTCTTTCCCCGTGGCCTCTGAACCCCTACTTCTCTCAAAACTCAATTTCTCCACAACAATTTAACTTCTACTCTGTTTACAACATAACTATTCTTTGACGCTTCATTCAAATATCACTTTTTCTTCAAAACATAATCTCTTTTTATTCATATCCCTGACTTCTCACCCAAATGTTTCTTGGTTTTTGTTACTTCAGCTTTCTTTCCGTCTTTCCTGAAGCGCTCTCAGCGTTAGGAGCCTCACTCGCCGCTCCGGTCCTGTGCAAGTCCCGCACACGCCAGGGCTTCCCACTTCCGCCACCCTTCAGAGCTGAAACTCTTTTTCAGCTGGTCCCTTAACGTCCCCTTGTCACCGCAGGACCTCCTTATCCCCGCTAAAAAAGGCAGAGTCTACCAGAAGAAAGCTTGTTTGCCCCAGGCGGCCCTGGGCACACGCTCCCAGCCCGCCGCACCTCCAAGAAAGCTGCCTTTTGGGCAGCCTTTCCCCTCGGCCATTCCAGCTCCCAAGGNCACCCCAACCCCCCCACCACCCCCACCCGCCCCACCCCCCCCACCACCACCAGCACACCGACCCCTCCTCGGCCGCCTCTGCCCTGCGGAGGGCTCTGCCCGCGGGCGGAGCTGAGCCAGGCCGGCAGGCAGGGCTCCGGAGCCGCGGAGAGCGAGCCCCGAGCGCCGCCCTCGCCCCGGGCCTACCTCGGATGTCCACAGCCGCCATGGCCGCGCCGCGCACGTCCGGAGCGGGGCGGGGCGCAGGAAGCGGCCTTGGAGCGAGGAGGCGGAGCGGG
>VXBQ01015771.1:0-21895 GCA_013400175.1 Phainopepla nitens
TTATTGGGTATAATACAGTGTAGATTGGAGTTAATGAAGAAATTGTTGTGACTGTTGCTCTGTAGATTTGTTGGAGTAAATAGTACTGGCTTTAGTTGTAGTATTTCATGATACTGACTTTATTCCCTATATGTCTGCTCCATGTCTGTTACTTACAGGTACTAAAGGTGAGCCAAGGGGCATACCTCAGTCTGGAACTCCTGGTTCTGGAGAAAGAGGAACACTTGCAGATGGTGCAGGTGAGGCTTTTTAGTAGCAGGGGTTAACTACAAGGATTTCCTCACTGGTGATTAATGACAAAGGAGTTCCTTTTTAATTCTGGCAAATACTATCACTAATTGTTCTCCCTATTAAGAACCTTCTGCAAATGCTAGGTATCTTGGTTGTATGCCCGTAAAAGACGTGTTTGTAACTCACTTGAATTTTAGTTTCTGGATTTTCCAAGCTATTGTGTTACATAATCTTTTGTCTTGCTGATGCTGTTTCAGTTAATGCACAGTGAAGCAGAGGTGCTAACCCCACAATTGAAAGTAAGCCTTAAAGAACTTGCTGAGTTTCGAAAGAGTCAGTCTAGACTTTTTACTCTTCGGTTCTCTGTAAAGGGAAATGTTTTATTGTCAGTGCTGACAAGTAAGGTGTATAGCTCTGACAGGCTACTTATTCCTGATTTAACTTTATTTTAATGTTGGGGTTTTTTTGTGGTCTGCTTGGGATTTTTCCTCCATAGTCCTGCTGTATGCTTTTCCCACTGATACTACATGTATGTTGTCTTACCTAGAGGATAGTAATGTATTATTCACAGAAGTACCATAATTCAAATTAGGAATGGGATTAAACCAGTGTAATGGGAAGTGGATGGCTGATCTTCTCCATGTAAGAACATTCTGTGTGACACTCATAAAAAACCTTTTCATTATAGAAAAGATAGTTAAATGGCTCATTACTCAGAGGCTGAGTGAAGCACTGGAACAGGTTGACCAGAGAGCTGGAAGTGTTAAAGGCCACATTGACTTGGGCTTTGAGCAATGTCTAGTGGAAGTTGTCTGGCCTGTGGCATGAGGGTTGGAAGTGGATGATCTTTAAAGTTCCTTCTGACTCAAACCATTCTTTGATCCAGTGAGTAGTACACAAGTTCAGAAGTGATACTTCATATCTGAAGAACAATTGATTTGCTTCTATTTGACTCAGTTCAACTCAGCTTTTTCAGATTTTTAGTTCAGATAGTTTTTAGGATTTTTAGGAATTGAAGTCTTTATAGAGGCAACATGCTAGTGTTTATAGTGGACATAATTGCATCCTTGACACAGAAAAGTAACGCCTTTTTTGTGACTATAGTATAAAATATTAGTGTGTTAAAAACTGTTCGGGATACTGGTACGCAACAGTTGCATCTATCTGTATGGAATTTCATGTGGGAAGAGAATGCTTCAGAAAGAGTAATTTGTTGCTTGGGAAGCAACAAATTTGTTGTCCTTCTTGGTGTCCTAAGAGCATGTGTCTGTCTGGGTGATAAAGAAGGGCTTAATTTACTTTTTTTGAGTGTACCACCTGAAAGTGGGATCCTTGAATGAATGTGAGAAATGAATGGTATACAAGTCTGACTTCATAAGGAGGTAAGTTTTAGGACTTGTAATATAAAATTAAGTTCTGATTGAAGGAATGTATGGAATTTTGTGCCTTCCTGAAAAATGGAGGGAAATTCAGATGACATTGCACTGAACTTAACTTCAGTAGCTTAATACTTAAAATAGGTTTATTTCAACTTCTCTTTATATGGTTTGTGAACTTAAGTGGTTGTATTCCTAAGGTCCAAAGGTGACTTATGTGCCCCCTTCTCCACCTGATGATGAACAAGCCGTCTTTGCACATTATCAGACAGGAGTGAATTTTGACAAGTATGATGAAAACATTGTTGAAGTCTCAGGACTGGACCCTCCAGCAGCATTAACGGTTAGTGAACTGATTATTCTCACAGTTTGTGTGAAGCAAGATTTACAAGGATGTGTAGTGGGTTCTATATTCGCAGGTAATGAAAATAGTGATAAAAAGTATTGAATCTTGCAGATAGTGCTATGTTGGAAGGAGATGCTCCCCATTTGAAAGATTAAAAATTTGAATTCACTATACCTAACAAACTACATAAAGGGTCCAGAGAAAGCAATACTGGATATATAGGAAGAATAGTCATTAAATTGTGGAAGAATACCAGTTTAGATATTGAAAGAAAGATCTTTGGCCGCAGTTTGTGGGCAGGCTGGTATAGTTACCTTAGTGAAGTCAATTACTGGGGGATCTTCAAAAAAGTAAATGAGCACCTGTTGCGGTAGTATTCATTTGGACAGAGGGGTGTTTTAAAGTAATTTTTAGCCCTGGTCTCCGTGGTTGCAGTTCATTGTTTAACATATAACTTCTCTCTGTCCATCTTGTGAAAGGTGTTCTCATTGATTTTGGTCACCAGTGTTGCTTTTTGGTCCTGGCTAGGAATGTTGTTTTAGCTACACTTACTGGTTTTAGCACAGAGACCATGTATAGCTCCTATATGAAATGGAACTAAGGAGTTTAAGGGTTTTTTTTCATAGTATGCCATGTGAGTTTACTTGCTTGAATCCAGGTACATGGCTTCCGAACAATTTTCTATTAAAGCTGTTAAGACCAGCTGAAAGTGTTCAAAGCATTCGCTGTCCTGCAGACAATGTTATTTGAATGGCCTGAGCAGATTTGAGAGACCTTTGGGGCTTTTACCTTTAGGAGCCTTGGCAACCTAAATGACTGGTGAGACTGCCTGTAAAGTTAACACTCTTTAGTATTTGGATGTCTGTATCCTACAGTAAGCATTTTGGGTTTTAAAGTTAGCTTTTGTGATTGTGCAGTAACTGTTACTAATTTTTTCTCTTACAGAGTTTTGCAGACACTAATATGTGTCATACTTTAACTGTGAACATTGCTAAAGCTGGATACTCTAAACCTACTCCAGTGCAGAAGTACAGTATTCCTATTATACTGGCAGGACGGGATTTAATGGCATGTGCCCAGACAGGATCAGGAAAAACTGTAAGCATTTTGTGCAGTATTTATTCTACTGAAAGTGTGACCATGAGCTTTCACGGGGATGCCTCACTCTGCCACATCATAGGCTTTACTGCTTGTTTTCCAGTAATTTCACTTGCACAGCAACGGCAGATATTAGGCACAGATACAAATGATGATAGGGTTGTCATATTTTGGGCTTTATTCTTTATTTCAGTAAACCAGTGTCTTGATACAGCAGGCCAGCCTTCAGAGGTACAGCTGTGGATTCAGAAGTATAGGCAGGCAGTCCTAGAAACTGCTGATGACAGGACTCAGCAGCTGAAAGCAGGGACTTCTGTGTTGTGTGGGGTTTTGACTTATTTAGTGGAGTTTGGGAGTTTTTGTTTGGTTGTTGGCAATTATTTTTGGTGGGTTGGTTTCGGTTTGTTTGTTTGTTTATTTCCTATTGTGTGTGTGTATGAGTTTTGTGTGTGTTTTGTTTCTGGTTTTTTGTTTTTTTTTCAAACTTAATGCCAGAGTGTAACTGTGTTGTGCAGGTCATACTTAGTTTGATGAAGTCTCATCTGCACCAGTCTTGGTTTTGGGTGATTCCCTTTTAATCATGGAAAAGTGTTGAGAGTTGATACTAAGTTGAAAATTGTGTCAACTTTTTCAACTAATGTCTTAATAATAACAATGTGGGGGGGGTCTAATGTACGCAGACTTAACCACTGACAGCTGGTGGATGGGAATGTTTGGTTTGAATGAAGTGTAGTCTTTTGCTGTTCAGTTTAATGTGGAATCCTAGTTTTGTTTTAATGTAGGTTGCTAGTTACTTCTTTTGAAAGATCTCTTCAGTTTGCTGAAGGGGAAACATCCACAGCCTGTGCTCTAAATATGCTGAACGCTTTTGGTACTGCTCAACAGTACCAAAGGTTTGTGGGTATCTAGTGTTATGTGGAAGTAAGTGTGCTGTTGTGGTGCAGCTGCATTGCAAACTGATCTGCCATTCTTGTAGTCTGGGAAATGTTAGTACATGGTTACTTTACAGACTTACTGATGATAACCTGTAGCTTTTGAAAACACATTAAGGATGTTTTTGGTCTTGGGTTACTTAATTACCAGTGAATGCCATCAGTGTATGGAAAGTTAGCCACTGCATTATTGTATTCCTGTGTTACTAGACTGTGAAAATCCAGAGAGATACTTTCATTCATACTGGGTAACAAGGAGAAACAAGCTTAAATGTTCTGTTGTGCTTTCACGTCAATGCTTTTGCAGTCTGATGTCCTTGATCATTGTGTGCACTATCATTCAAGCTTTAAGATTGATACACAGATTTTAATAAGACTGATGAAAACTTTTAAGACTAGCCAGCCCAAATACTGCTGTGGGTTTTTTCCCCCCCAGGCAGCCTTTCTGGTACCAGTTGTGGCCCAAATGATGAGGGATGGTGTAACCGCCAGTAGCTTTAAGGAGCAGCAAGAACCGGAATGTATTATTACTGCCCCAACTAGAGAACTGATAAATCAGATCTTCCTAGAAGCAAGAAAATTTGTGTATAGGTAAGCTTTTGCGCTGTTGCCTGGTATTGATGATTTCTCTACTTGAATCAGCAGTGCTTTATTTTTTTCATAAATACTTGGAATTTTTGTGCCTATCAAATTACAAACACTTGAGTTTAGATTATAATGAGTTCAGATTATAGTACTGGTTACCAAGTTTCCTGCTATATGACTGGGGATTTAAGGGCCTAATCATTCTGATATTGGGATGAGTGAGTGGGCTTATGCAAGGCTTATGGGAAGAGTGTTATGGGTTTTAGTTAACTTGCAGTGATGGTTTCTAATTACTCCTCCCTGTGTTTCTGGTCTTAGACATGTCACAGTTCAAAGAAACTGTTTGAGCTTTCAAAACAGAACAAGACATCTGGACTTCTCACTAAGTCCTTCAATGTTGTGTGAGAGTACATTTGTACGAGATTTGTCATCAGTCTTTTTACTAAGTAATAGGTTTTACCAGTGTACAGAAGATAATTAACAGAATATATAAGTTTGTTACTGTTTGGAGGTGAAATGTGGAACATCATCGCTGTAGAATCTGGTGGGATAAATCATACTTGCCTTTGTTCAAGGAAACTTACACTTGGAGGCTATCTGTCTTCAGGAAGAACAATCATGTTTGCATATCTACTTGCTAAATATGTTATTAAGAACAGCTTCTTAATCTGTAATTTGTAGCTGATTCTATTCATTATGCTGTTTTCAGCTAGATACAGATGATTTCACTGTAAAATAACATTTGAATCTGGAAAGCTTCCCTTACAGCTGGCCTGTAGTAAAAATGTGAATGAGTTAAACAGTATCAGGATGTGAATCTGTAGTGTCTAAGGAAGAGCTTGCATACTGATCAGTGATACTGATCAGTTGGGATTTATGATCTTAGGCTCTTTGATGTAATTCGCAAAAAAGTAATACGAAATATGTATGTATACTAATAGTGGATAAATACTGAAATTGTAGGATTCTAGAAGGAGTTTCTATTCTTGACTGAAAAGCTTTCTGAAAATATTTTATTAACTTGAGTAAAAATTTACCAGGTTTATCTGATCACCATTGTTGAATATGAAGCTGAATTAGTATCTTCAGTAAAAGACCATTTGAATTTGGGCGTAAAAATACTCATTACATGCATGTAAAAATCTCACCAGAAGGTTATAAAGATGAGCTTGTAAACATGAGTCAGAACTGCATAAGGTAGCTCTTGCTTAGAGGAGTGGTTTTCTACAGAAGAGTATCTGATGTAGCTCTACTTGGCAGATCTGACGAAAAAGCTTGGTGAGAAGAACATTGATTAGTATAGTCTTTGAGTGGATTTGCTATTTAATCCTTAAGTCACACACTAATGGCCAATATGATTAGGTGCTTTACAAAGATGTCATGTGTATTTATTATTTTGCCTGTTTACGGTCTGCAGAGATTAGTTCTAAAGCTCTAGAAACAGTTTGTAATGGCGATTTTGCTTTTTCTGAAGATGCTGTATAAAAGGGGACAAAGTCCTAACACTGTTTTGGCTGTTACTGCTAGTAGGTCGCAGTTGAAGAGAGGGGAGAATGCAGGTGAAATGAAGTTTGTTCCTAGCAAGCCACTTGGGCAACCTCTGTTACGTAGTGTGAGGGGAAGCTTTAAGCTTACTTGGAATGAGTTTCTGGTTTTGAGCACTGTTTTTGGACCGAGCTATATGCTGAAGCAGTTAAACCACTCTTAAATTGATTTGCAGTGGATCTGATTATTTTTTATGAGTTTCCATGGAACGATCCAGTTGGCATACTTACACAATTAATCCAAACCTTTTTCTACATAACAGAACTTGTATAAGGCCTGTTGTGATTTATGGAGGTACACAAACAGACTATTCGATTCGTCAGGTAAAGCAAGGCTGTAACATACTGTGTGCCACTCCAGGAAGGCTTCTAGACATCATTGAAAGAGGAGAGGTAAGATTTTAAGACTTCATCTGAATTCCCTAAATACTCTTACCTAAAAGATAAAATACTGTTTTTATTCTTTAAAATCAGTAGAAGCAGAGATTGGTTTTCAGTGGCTCTATCAGTATGCTGCTTTTGTGCAGGCACTGAAATACAAGTAAGAGTTTCTTAGATGGTCTAAATTCCATGAGGTTTTTGAAGGAATAGCTTGAGTCCAGATCTCTTCACTTTGTTTCAGAGACAGCTGGATATTAGCGGTCTAAGTCAAAGTGGCTGCAGTGGTCATGGCAATAAAATTTTATAGTTTAAATACCTGAAAGACCTTCATTGAATTCTTGTGGCATATTCCATAGTAGATATTCACTTGATGTCCTGTTTGTTTTGCTACAATGGCTTTTTACCTGTCTGGTGCTGTATTTTTGTACTGAATCCAAAATACGAAAAACTCCAGGTTACATAGTACTATATTTGAATTTTTATTTTCCCCTGTCATTATAAATTCTTACTGAAATTTTTATGTGTTAGACGGTGACTCAGTGATAGTCGCTGAACAGACGAGGTTTGGAAAAACTTGGTAGTAAGCTGGACATAAGTTTTCTGCAGTTGTCAGACTTTTAGTCAAAAGTGATAGTCTTGGTCAGCAACAGTGTAGTTGTAATATTCTTAATAATGCTTTCTGACATATTTGTTTTTTCCAGGAAAAAAAAGGATTTTTGAGAATGATTGAGGGTTATGAGAGAGCCTTTATAAAACTCAAGCATAATTCCAAAATGGATGAGCTAAATTACAGTTGGTCTCTGCATTCTATCTGTTTACGTTGCTGAACCAAGTTCTGAAGCACTATGGTGTGTGAATCTGTGCAGATTAAAAGGCTAAGCAGAGGTTGAGATGTAAACAAATCATAATACTTTCACTTTTTGTGAACTTGAAAGAAACAAGTAAAAGGTGGATTTTGGCAATTAGGGTATTTTGTAAGTGCATACTGTCAGTGAACCAATAGTGTTTTTCTTTGACTGAAATTCTTGCAGATTGGTTTGCATAATGTGAAATACTTGGTGCTAGATGAAGCAGACCGCATGCTTGATATGGGTTTTGGTGCAGATATGAAGAAGTTGGTATCTTTCCCAGACATGCCACAAAAAGACAAACGCCAAACATTAATGTTCAGTGCCACTTTTCCTGAAGAAGTTCAGAGGTGAGTAGAATAAAAATAGAAATCTCTATGAAGATGTACTTGTATAGAACTAAGTATCTAAAGAATTAAGAACACTCCTTATTTTTAAAAGCTTGAAAATACTGAAAGCTATGATATTAATATTTGTTGCTTAATTTTAAGCAGGGACTCTAAACATTAACTGCTTAATTTAGATGAGGACTTGTAAACAATTTAGAAATTTGTTTGAAGGCTTTTAAATTCCACTTCTGCGGCAGTCCTCATGTTCCCCCTGTTGGTTTCTTGTTCTTTCCCCACCACAAGCCATGCAAGTTCAAAACCAGTGATGTTTCTGATAACACTGTCTTTGGCTAATGGGACATACCAATTATTGCTCAACTTACCTACCAGTGTTTTTAATACGCATTTCTTACTTATGTGGATAATTGGTATTTATTTTCAGAGGTTTTAAAGCTTCTACAAATACTACCATACATATTCACTACTCATTACCTTTAAAGTTCCTGTCACTTAAGGGAGCAGTCTTCAACAGATGGTAAATATGGTTGCTGAGTAACAGAACAAAACAACTAATTCCCTGCAGGCAGACAGATACTCTTTAGTATTTCTTCTGCTTTTAAGACACCAGCATCTCAATACTCATTGTTAAATCAGAAGAGTCTCTAAACTTCAGTTGGAAAAATGGAAATAATTTTAATGATTTTTGTGGTAGAGATACTGTTAAGAGTGTTGGTAGTTCAGTGAGTCAAATCCTGACAACTTTCTTTAGTCTCAAAGTCTGAAAGATCTTTTTTGAGGCAGGGCAAAAATACCTTTCAGTAGTTCACTATCCTGAATAAAAGAGGAGGGCGGGAATGGGCTGTTTTCTCCCCTTCAGTCAGGTAGTGCTGACCACTGATGTCGAAATGTATCACCTTTCTTAAAAGCAGGACTCACCTGTTGTGGCTTTGGTTCCTTGCCAGGACTTCTTTGATAGGGTTCTTTGTATGGAAAAATAATCTTTTAGTGAACTAAAGTGGCCTTTTTTGCTCAGCTGGTAATCAGGCACTCAGATGATATCCTACACAAGTATAGTTTGTGTTCATTCCATGTGTTTACCTATTTCTGCAGGAATTTGGTCTCCCTTCTCAGTGTGTCCTGGGAAAAGAACAGGCATGTATATCTCCCTGTAAGATACACAGTGTGCTCTCATTCACTCAGTTTTTGGGTTTGACAGGAGAATCTGGGTCCCTTTATCTCTAGGTTTGTTTTTATCATTGTGGTTTTGCTCAGGCTTTTTTTGCTAAGTATTTTTCTTGCATACTGGGGAATGAATTGAGAGTACTGTAACTACCAGCATCTGAAAGGAGATGCCTTGAACTGTTAAAGATGTTTTTACTGTCTGATTCTGTTTAATGAAAAAAACCCAGCCTTTCTACTACCTTTCCACTGTCAGTCCTGCAGGATTTAAAAGTGCCTGGTGGAAGACTTCAGAAACCTGAGCGCTTGGATCATAGTTTGGAAGTACATAATATTAGAGTCCTAGGAGCATTTAGGTTGGAAAAGACCCTTAAGCTGATTAAGTCTGGCCGTTAGCCCAGCACCAGCAAGTGAACCACTAAACCAGTGTCCAAGTGCCACATATGCACATCTTTTAAGTACCTTCTTGAGGTTGTGATTTCACTGCTTTCCAGGCCAGCCTGGTCCAATGCTTGAAAAGGCTTTCAGTGAAGATTTTTTTCCTAACAGCCAGTCTAAGCCTTCCCTGGTGCAGCTTTGAGGCAGTTTTCTTTTGCCCTTGTCCTTCTTGTAAACTTCTGAAACAGAAATGCCTAAAGGTAACATGGACATTTTAGAGTGTGAAAACCCTTCTTTTCTGGAGTCAGTTCATTACTGAATTTAATGGGTTTTTTTGATGCTGAAGTCAGGAAAGCTAATGATTTCCCCATACTATGCTGCCAGGAGAGCTTTAAACAGTATACTGTTTTGGTAGTTTTGGACACAAAGGTGTTTTCTTTGGACCTTTTGGGTTCAGATTATCCTGCACTTCTGTTCTGTGAATATAATCAAATTTGGTTTTAACATAATGTTTGGTTTTATACCTAAACTTGTTTCTACTGTTACACAGAACTTTAAAATGATCGTTGAACCTCTTTCTGTACATGAGAGTTGAGAGAACCATGCATTTTTTTAGTTGACTGGAGAACTTCAGTTTAGCATTTGAGGCTTTATATCTTTCATTTTGTATCTTTCACTAAAAGGCTGTGGTTTAACTCAGCTGGCAACTAAGTATAGCTGCTCACCCTGGAAGGCTACTTCAGGGTCTCCCTGAAGCCTTCTCTTCCCCAGGCTGAACAACCCTGCCTCTTGTCAGTCTGTCTTCATAGGAAATGTGCTCGAGCTCTGTTACCCAGGTTAGTGGCTCCCANACCAGCACCCCCAAATCTTTCCCTCCAGGTCTAGTCTGGATCTATTCTCTGTCCAGCCTATACTTGTCCTGTCCTCTCAGCCTGTGTAAAAGGTTTCTCTCTGTCTTTTTTATAAACCCTCTTTAGGTACTGGAAGGCTGCAATAAGGCCATTCCAGGCTTAATCCCCACTTCTCAACTCTCTCAGCTTGTCTTCAGAGGGGAGGGGCTCCAGCCCCTCTGATAATCACTGTGGCCTCTCTGGATCTTCTTTGACAACTTTCTCCTGCTGAAGGTGCCACAGCTGGATGCAGTACTCCAGCTGAAGTCTTATAAAGGCACAGGTAGTCTCGTGACCTGCTGGTCACACTTCATGCAGCCCAGGATGGGTATGCTGGACCCAAACTATGAAGACTCTTCTGGCTTTTTAAAAAATGTATAGGATACTTTTTTTGTTGGTCCTCACAAAATGGAAGATAAAAATATTTTTTGTAAGTGTTGCTTAAACATAAATGAAAACAAATGCTTTTAAAGCAAGCATAATTACATAATATATTTCATGTTGCTCAATTTTGTCTCTTTTTCAGGCTAGCTGGTGAATTTTTGAAAACTGATTTTTTATTTGTTGTTGTTGGACATGTGGGTGGAGCATGCAGTGATATTCAGCAAAATATTCTTCAAGTTTCTCAGTATTTCAAGAGGGATAAACTGATAGAAATTCTACACAGCATAGGTAACTTCACTTAATGCCAGTTCTTCACCAGGGATTTCAAAATTGCTTGATTTTAAACTTATGTTTAAAAGGTCATGGCTGTATGACTTTGTTGTGTGTTACCTGCTTTACAAGACTATTGATAAAGCTTGAAGCAGAACTTGGGGAGCTGCGGTTTTTAGGCATATTTGTGTAGGGGTATTTCATTGAGTCATAGGATAGTTCTGAGTTGGAAGAGACTTGAAGATGTCATTGGATCTAGTCTAATGCCCAGTATTTGTCAATGATTCATCTCTATTAAGTACTAGCAACCAACCTTCCTGAGATGGCTTTCTACTTTAGATGGCCAGTTACAATACTTCAGCATCTGGGGATGTTGTTTCAAGATTACAGGTGTATTAAAATTATTGTGTGAATGTTTGGGCCTGTGTTTTACTACTCTCTGGGATTTTACCATGTTTGTTCTATATGTTTTAATGCTGAAGACTGATTGGAATTAAGAAATGGTCTGTGGCATCTTGCTGTTCAATGCTCAGGATAATGTGCTGCTTTGAGCAACGTGCTGTAGAAAGGTGCTTGCCTGTCACACGGAACAATGTTTGTTTCCTCCTTTTATTGAGGAGAGAAACAATGTATGTCTTCACTCTGTTCTGTATTGATACAGAAATCTATGGATTGAACTTAATTAGCTCAGAATAGGCAAGAAATTACAGTCATACTTCAAAGTCTTAAATCAAAATGTGTGCCTGTATTAGATGTTAACATTGATTAAATGCTCCTCTAAGTAGTGAAAATGTGTCATGTTTCAAACTGCAGTGGCTTTAAACTTCTGTTCAACATAGGTAATGAACGAACCCTGGTCTTTGTGGACACAAAGAAAAAAGCAGACTTCATTGCATGCTTTCTTTGTCAAGAAAACATACCAGCCACTAGTATCCATGGGTAAGTATTTTTAAAGTGAAAGTCACCTTTGTTTTGTAAGAAGCTTTTACTGAGAACTCATGTTTGGCCATATCTGCGTAGTTTAGCTTGCCATGCCTGACAGACACCAGAATATCAAAGTTAATGAAAGGCTAAAATGGCCTTAGCATGCAGATGCAGGATGTGTGGGAGGAGGTTCTTAATACATTTCTGTAGAATTATTATACTGTGAATTGAAGTATACGTAGAATGATTGGTTCAGTGGAAGCTGTTAAACTGTCAGGAATGTTACTGGTTTCTGATTCATTTTACCTTTTTGGGTTGAAGTTAGGATCGTTACTCTTCTCTGGAGTAGTGGTCACACCAGACTTGACTAAATATCCCATGTTAAGATCCTAAAGAGCACTATTCACCTTTTCTGAATTATTTTCTTGTTTGGATAATAAAGAGCGTGAGTGAAATTCTGACACACTGTAGTTCAGTACTGGATAGTCTGTAAATGTTCTTCTGACATGGAAAAACAGAGCAAATCTAGTTTTGTTGTCATGATGATAAACAGAACATAAGTTCTGTGCTGTTGACTGGCCACAGTTTTTTTAGTATATCTGAAAAATTGCCTGTGCAGAAGTCTGTGTAGACTTTGTCTTTGCTATTCCTGTCTCTCTGCTACAAAGCTATAGGAAAAGCACATGTAATCAATTAAGCAAGTGGATTTTCTTAGAGGCAGTGAGTTTGATGCATGATGATTGCCAGTTGTTTCAAGAAACCTCAGTTTTTCTAGAGACTTAAGTTTAAACAGTTGCTCTGTCTTGCTGCTCTTCAGTTAAAAATTCAGAAAACCTAAACTGGGCAGCATATGAGTTGCTTGGGTGTTTCGTTTTGCATCCACTGTCCACCCCCAAGAGCTTCTTTCCATGAAGCATGGCATTTAAATTGTATCTTAAGTAATACTGTATATTTTAGAGACATCCACTCTAACCCTTGCTTTCTTTATAGAGATAGAGAACAGAGAGAGAGAGAAATAGCTCTTCGGGATTTTCGTTCTGGAAAATGTCCAGTTCTTGTGGCAACCTCAGTGGCAGCAAGAGGTCTGGACATCGAAAGTGTGCAGCATGTTATTAATTTTGATCTTCCTTCCACCATTGAAGAATATGTACACCGAATTGGGAGAACTGGTCGTTGTGGAAATACAGGGAAAGCAGTTGGCTTCTTTGATAACAGTTCAGATGGTCATCTTGCACAAGCTCTAATTAAAGTGCTTTCAGATGTAAGTTTCAAATCTTTGTGCTTAACTTTTTCTGTTCTTTAAGATTTCACTTGAATGTACTGAGCAACTGTGACATTTTTGGTACAGTTATGGAACTCTTAATCTGAATTGGTAAAGCCATTAAAGTCTCCGAATTGATTTTCTAATTGCATAGGCTCAGCAGGAAGTTCCTGTTTGGTTGACGGAAGTTGCTTTTGACACTGAAGGAGGACGACTCTCAGTTAATACCCAAAAGGTACATCTGGAAATTAATTAAAAGTCTTGGCTATTAGAACTTTGTCTTAGTTTAAAAGTGTCTTGAGTGGTATATATCCAGAGTAACGCCACTGAAACTGTTCTGACTGTAGTTGTATCCCTTTTCTTAGTTGTGCATCCTCAAAGAATTATGAAACTAATTTCAGACAAATTGCTTGACTTGGGCTCTAACAGTGTGACCCCTTACTAACTGCTGTAGTTTTCATCTATGAAGTCAGGATTCCTCTGGGAGAAAACATTCATGCAAACATACACAAAAAGTGTAGTTCAGGAATTTCTCTTCTGCACAGCTAGGATGGGAGCAGATAGTTGTTGATTACGTAGTTACTTCCTGTTACTAATCGCCAGTCAAGCAACTCATTTGACTAAAAACTTCAGCTCATTGTAGTTAAATAAATGTCCCAGTCTGGTCCTTCTGGGAGGGAGAAGCCTTCTAGTCTCTTACTGTTGCTAATTTTAGGATTTATATTCTGTGCTTACTCGTATTTGAAAGCCCTTCCTTCATGTCTTAAGTCCATAAGAACTTTATCACATCTCAGTTGCTTCCAAATGTTAAAAATGTACTTTCTTTGAGACCATAGTAGAAATAATTGCTCTCAGTGCTTACACAGTGTTTGAAGCTTCAGTTCAAGCTCTGACCTTTCTTTCATTAATTATCTCTTCATACACCATCGTTATTGAAAGCGTTGGGTGGCTTGGGTGTTTTTTCCTTGTTGGCTAGTCCCCTTGCTACATCTGAATAATTTTTCTGGGTGGGGTCTTCATGAGATCTCAGTTACACAAATATTGCAGCCTCACATTACAGCTATTGTGTAGGTTTGCACAAATCTTTTCTTGCAGAGTAATTTTTGACTCAGTGCATCTTTGTTTTATATTCTAGTTCTAGGATGCTGTGTTTTTGCTTTTTTACTAGATTGCTTTCAGAGATGGATCTCGCTAGATTGCTTCCAAATGCATGTCTCCAACCTTTGTGTAATGTCTCCCAGCATTTCATGAAATCCATCATTTCTAGGTTCAAGTCTGTCCATGTCCTTTACAACCTCTGAGTTACCAAATCTGAATAGAATAGATTGTTGTGTAAAATCTGTCTGCTTGTATTGAGAATATTGCCCTTAATCTTACATACACACAGTGCATGAACTCTTTGGAGATGTAGATCATGAGGTTCTAGTTATTATGAGACCTTCTCATGTCAGTTTGACAGAAACTCTTCATTTGTAATCAGCCCAATCTTTGATGAAAAGGCCATTTGATAATCAAATTATGAATTTGAAAGAGGAATCTGTTGGAGGATCTTACATGATTATTTTGAGGCAGTCTCGGAGATTACTGAGTTTTATTCTTTTTCCAAAGGAAAAGGATTTTAATGGGAAGGTAATGCAGACAGTCATTCTTAAGTATGTAGTGCAGAAGGAAATTTTTTTCCCACAGTGGTATGAAATGATTTGTTTTGGGTAAGCAGAGAAGTTGGGATGTGAACTGTGGGAAGTGTTACCTCCCACACGTGATAAAATCTGAGGTTGATTAAACTGTGGTAATTTCACACCAGGGTCAGAAAACCTTGTGTATAGGAGATTAATGATGAAAACTTTGAGTGTTCACATTACATTGAGATAGATGCATGCAGAAAGCTAATATATTTTTGTGGTGACTAACCATTAAATGATTGAAAGTGTTAAGAATTCTAACCTAGGGCCTGGTGTGTTTCCTAGAATTACAGAGGCAGAGGCAGAGGCAACGTGAATGTGGGAGAAGTAAAGATGGAGTGTTCTGCAAGAGAAATTGAGTCATGGGATTAAACTACTTTATACCAAACTAGTTTATACTCTGTTGTGCTGTAAGTGAAATGTTGCATGAGAAGATAATCTTGTGAAGACCTAGTTTGGGAAGGAGCTTTATGTGAAGGGTTTGCCTAAACTTTGTTCCTTTTTTTGTAATATGTCAGTTAAAAAAAAGTTTGAAACTTGTGTTATGATGGTTTAAGGATCTGTTAAACAGCTCATAAGCAGTTAATAAAAGTTTGAGAAGTGTACTTTGATTGTTGCCTCTGTATCAGCTATATGTCATGGCAGTTTCCTGAACTGGTATTACTTGGAGATGCGTGGTCCATTTGCATCTGCAAGTGGAACTAAAAGGTCAGTGGCTACACCCACAACTTAGTGAAAATACACATTTTTTTACAAAGTCATCTTCAGATAAGGATGGAGCCCTGTGTTCCATCTAGTAGAATGTTTTTAGCTATGACTGATACAGATACACATCTGCTATCTCTTGGGGAAAAATTTACTTTAGAACAAGCTTGGTGCTTTATATCCAAAAATTTTCCCAGGCTTGCAGAAGCTATAGGAGGTCATCAGTCACTAACAGGTCTGGTTTTCTGTAAACTTGATTTTTCATTGAATTTTTTTTTCCTTATCAATACAGTATGCTACAAAGATGAGTATCATTGGGTCTCCAAGGCAAAGGGCAAGGTCATTACATTTTGTAGTATCTTGCACAGCTGAACAAGCTTACAGGCTTCTCATGGCATGCTGTTCAGCACACAGTGCTGAGCACTGTCTGGTACAATCTTCCTACTAAATCTAGAGAAATAATACTTCTAACATCTGCTTGCAGGACTGGAGCCTTAGTACCCAAGTTAGTGAGATTCAGAACTGACTGGGCAATTCTAGGGAAGCTCTCATTTTGGAAAAGTAGGCTGTCATTCTTTGTATGACTGTCTAGGCAAAACTATTTATTTAAATATCTACTTGGAGAGATACTGTTATTTTTGTAGACTGTAATTTTACTGCTATGTATTATGCAAAAAGAGTAAAGTCTTAATTGTGTACTTGGCAGTGAGCTGAAAGGACAGTATACTTAAATTGCAACTCATTAAGTAGTGGATGTATTTAAGCATGATGTTAATAATTCAGAGTAAAATACTCTGGGCAGTATGACTCTCTTTTCCTGAGAAGTATCCTTGAAGATTTTTACATTCATTCTGAATTTCAGGTAAATTGAGGGTGCTTTTGATGTCTGGCTGCTGTGAGACTGAACTATAACTGTTGGAAGAAGCTGAGAGCTGATAAAACGTGCCCGTTTCCATGAAGTCAAAAGAGTCACTTGTATAACCGAGAGTAAATATTTGAAGGGATCCTGATTTAGCATTGTTCAAAGGACCGTTGGGTGTTTTTTTTCTTTGTCTCCCATCATATGACTTGTGAGTTGTGGTCAGGCAACAGAGGGAGTTCTGTAATTATATTTTCTATAAAACAGCTGTTATGGCCCCATTCTTCATAATCATTTACACAGAAAAGTGAGAAATAAATGACTGTTCTAGCATAGAGCTGCAAGCTATCATAAAAAAAATGGAGCTAACAAACCAGTCCCTAGAATGGTATTGAAATAACTCAAAAAGTCATGTTTATTACTTTCTATGAGAGGATGAGAGTTAGAAGGACCAAGTCTGCTGTGAAGGAGAAACAGAATTAGGAGATATAAAAAACATGAAGAACAATATTTGCAGAAAGATACAATGCTCAATTTTGGTTTAAGCTTTGTGATTCTTTAAATAAATATTTAATCTGCAGGAAAATATTTCAGTGTTATTTTCAGCTGGAGGAGAACGTTGACAGGGGAAGTTGGGATGGGGAATAAAGTGCACTGTCATGTCAGCTGCTTGTTACTTTGTTTTGCACTCCAGTATTCTTATATGGAAAATATGTTGAAAAACTTACTGGAAAATTCCATGTCAGTATCTTCTTAATTCAAGAGAATCCTGTTGTCTTGGTGGCAAGTCAGGTAAGTGTTCTTGAAAGATTTTTGCTGAACTGATTTTAACCTTGAGAACAGTGTAGCCACATACATATGATTGCATTTAGATGATTCTACTACCTGTAGTTTGTGCTAAACTGCGGTCATTAAATGTTTTTTTCCCCAACCTCTAGGTTTATGTAGAGATGGTATTTTTATTGGAACTTCAGTTCAAGATTATGTTGAAGGTTCTTGACAGACTAGTGTTGAGAAATGACATCAAATCTTTCACTGAACAATGAACATGGATTTTTTTCAAGCTAAATTAAATTTTTATGGTATGTATAAACATTGACAATGTGTGTTTTCTTCTAATGCCAGTTTGAGCACAGGTTATGTCCAATTCTTGTCACTAAAGGAAAATATAAATTAGTGTGTTGGTTTTGCATGGCCTGCTTTTTGGTAGTGGAGGAGCCACAGAGGTGGCTTCTGTGAGGAGCTGCTGGAAGCTTCCACCATGCCCAGCAGAGCCAGTCCCTGATGGTTCTGAAGATGGACATGCTGCTGGCCAAGGCTGGGCCACTTAGAGATGATGGTAATGCCTCTGTGATAACAGATTTAAGAAGAAAATCAAATCAAAGTGAGTCACAGCTGCTTCTAGCCAGAGAAGAGGAGGTGNTGGAAGAGTGAACCATGCCAGAGCAGTTTTGGGAGGACTGTCTGCTGCCCATGGGGGAGAGGGGGTGGGGGAAGAAAGGGTAGTTGTAAGGGCTTACTCAACTTCTCATTTTCCTCCTCTGATTTTAGTTAGTAATAAGTTCACTTTGTACCTTGAAGCCAAGCCTGTTTTGCCCTTGGAGTGTTTTCACCTGATCCTTAACTCATGAAGCCTCCCTTAATTTTTCCCTCTCATCTGCCCAGTAGTGGCAAGCAGGGGTGGGTGAACAACTTTCTTCGGTGCCTGGCATTTCGGCAGTGTCAATCCACAACAATTAGTAATTTACAGCCTTTGGTCTGGAGCTGTTCATGTGCTATGGATGAGTTGTAAGGAATCTTCAGGTAGTAGCTGAATAAGGACTGTAAACAAGAGTTCTGAAAAAACAGAAAGAAAATAGAATGTCTGCAAAACTAATACTTGGTTGATAAAAATCCTCCAGGGTTTTGGCAGATAGGAAAGCAGACTGTAGTCTGCTGAAGATTTAATAAACAGTCTGTTCTGAAAACATCTCTTTTATTGTTGATAATGCTCATAGGAATTTACATACCACCTATAAATTAGCTTTAAAAATGCCAAAGAATGGACCTCTCTCTCTTCATTGGCCTCAGATAAAGACTGGGAACAAAAAGCAAGCTTGCTGAATATTTTCAATGTTGTCAGCTGGCTTTATGCAAATCTGTATTCCTCTGGATTTAAGACAAAAGTGTAAGGCTTCAATGTTAGGTAATAATGAGGGTTTTTTTTCTATTAGCCAAGTTTAGTAATTTGAATGTGCTGTCCAGTAGTTCCAGGAATTCCGTGGTGACTCAGGAGGATATTTGACATCTGTCAACTTCTTCAGTGAGACAGATGGGTTTTGGTCAAATGTGGATGTCACTACATTGTCTTGTACTTCAGAAATTGGGAAAGCTAAAAATACGATTGTTGTTGCAAATTTTACTTTTTTGTGTGACTTCTGTTGTGTGTGGTTAGCGTCAGTCTTTGGCAATAACATTTCTTATAAACCTTCTGTTATCTGAGGGTTTTATGGTATGATGGTTTCCATGTCTTAACTCCATTAACTAATAAGCAACAGTAGATGAAATTTGACTATGGAGTTTGGACCAAGGATGTGGGAATCTTACATTTTAGCACATTCTCTTCAAATTTATCTGATACTTGTATTTTTTCTAGATAGCTTCAAGAAAATGTTGAAATGACCACAACTAATTCCGGACGATAGTTCAGTAGTGTTTGAAATATAGATTTTAAATGTTTTTTATTTTATGCTGTTTATGTCCTTCAAAGTAACTATGGTATAGTCTTTGGCACTTCTAAAGGCAATGAGTTTGGCTTTTATTTCTTTTTTTTAAGGATAAAAAGTAATCTGTTGCGAAAGGACACTTACAGGAACAACTTTGTAATTAAGACTGGGGAATCATCTCTTTGTTCGCGAATTATTTGGGAGCCAAACAGCTGAAAGTACATCTTCCTCTTTATGCTTCCAAAGGTTCTTTCAGAACCTGATATCCACATATAAGTAAGAATAATATTTTACTTTTTCAGTCTAAATGTACATGTTGCCTGCTGATACTGTCTTAGAAAATTATGGACAATGGCTGTAGTCAGCTAATTGCAGTGCTATATGAACTTGTCGTTCTTCCTGCATTGCAATACTATCAAGCAGGATTTCCTTGCACTGTTTCTTTTCCCTCCTTCTTTAGCCAAGTCAGCTAAAATAGTTTTCAATACTCAATCCTTAAATGTCTCCCAGCTTTAAAGAATGTTATGCTTTGCTCATCCTTCACTCTTCAAAATGAAATATGCATGGTCATAGGAGATGGGATGGTTGTTGACAAAAACTTTGTAACCTGGAGACATTAATAAGGTTTATATTGAAAGAAGTTGACTCAGCTTTGGCCTCTTAGTGCCTTTCCCTTTACACTAGCAGCAGGAAGATGAAAACGGGCATATGATTTGTCAATAATTCTTTCTCAATAATTCTTTGTCTTCGTCAACTCTGCCCCTCCACTCCCTCTGCTTAAAAATGCTGGGTTTTTTCCTTTAGTATCATTATCATGTATCAGTTGAAACTGTGAAGCTATTCCTGTAGCAGTATTTTGTGGGCTTCTTGGTCTAAATATGCCAGTCAAATTAAATGATATTGAAGACCTATGTTTCCTTAAGAGATTCAGTAGCATGCACAAATGTACTAAGCAAAGGAACATTCTTCACCAGAACAAATGAATTTTTGAGCTTGTAATACACACTTTTTTGTAGTAGTTGATTATGGGAATCCAGGACACAGGAATATCTCCTGTGTTGGTCCTGAGTGGTCTTATTCCTCAGGAGAGCACAGCTTTTAGTCTTTGGCCATGGAGAAAGCTTCCAGGACTCTGTGAGAGGTTGACTTTTTGTTAATGTATATAGTAGATGATATTGTAGTTTATCACATAGTGAAAAAGTAGGTTTTGGGTTTCAGTATGGAAGGTAGATGAAAGACAAGATGGAGGACTTTTGAGTGCTGACTCAGTTTCTTCTTTCTTCATCTACTCCATTTTCTGCAGTTTTGGTGGCACAGTGATTGGTTAGACAGAGTCACAATGCAGATGTTATGTGACTGAAGAATAATTAGGAATTGGTAGAAAAATAAAACATACTATGTGTTAGGTATGTTGTAAAACTTAATTGAATAAGATATCTGTATAAGAGTCCTTGCAATCATCCGTTTTGTCTTTTGCATCTTTCTGGCACGTGTCACTGAATTGTGCAGGGCCTTTTGTCATCTAAGGCTCTGAATTGTGATAAAGAAATAAACAACTGAAGACCAAAACCAGCGAGTCCCGCTTGTCTCATTCCTGGTTCCTGACCCTGGCACAGACTTTTTCAAAGGGGATTCCCAGTAAAGGAGATCCCTGTGTTGGGTGGCAAAAACTCTCACATCTGGTGCCCAGCGTGTGGAGACAGACTGTGCGGGCGGCTGGTGACTCTGACAGTTGATCAGCTCATTTAGAGATCACTTCTAGAAATTAATATACTTGCTTTATGCACATTTCCTTTCTAGAGTGGTCAATATGTAATCCAGCCTCTCTGAACCACTTTGGGAATTTTTGTGCATGTGAACTGCAAGTGCAATATATTTAAGAATACAAAACAGTGTTTTATTAGAAGCAGTAGATAACTGGTAGCATGTTAGCCTTGACTAAATGCTAGTGTACCCTTCATAAGACATCAGATGAGTTATAAGGAAAAACCAGACCTCAGACCACAGCAACAAAAAAGCCCAGCCTCACCAAGTGAAGACTTGGTGTCCTGACTCCTTGGAAGGTACAATTGTGGGTAGCCAGGTAGGAAAGAGAGGAGCTCAAATTATTCTGTGAATCCTTTATAGGAATTTCAGAGACTTAGAAACAAGTAATATGTCTAAAACATTTCCTAAACTTTTTCCTATTCCAGAAATGTGGTGCTCTAGCGAGTACCTGCATTTTCTCAAATTCAGGTTGGTCATGCTTTGTGCTGTAGCTCCTTTTCAAACTATGGATATTTCATTTTATAAAAAAGCAGCCGTACTTTCATGCTGTATTCTTCAGTCACCAAGATTTGCCTCAGATTTGCAGGTTAGCCATTTGCTAGTGAAGTGTTTTACCTCTCACTGTTTTGCACTCTGAAGAGTTTCACAAAATACTTAGAGTTGTGTATGTGTAATAAAGCCTTTGACACAATTTTCCATAGCATTCTTATGGAAAATCTGGCAGCCCATGGCTTGGACAGGTGCTCTGTTCACAGGGTAAAAACTTTCAAAGTGTCCGGGCCTTGAGAGTGGTGGTGAGTGGAGTTACATCCAGCTAGTGACTGGATGGGGTTTTGCTGGGCTAAGTACTGGGGACACTTCTGTTTAATATCTTTATTAGTCATCTGGATGAGGGGATTGAGTGCACCCTCAGTCAGTTCATAGGTGAAACCAATCCGTATGGGAATGTTGATCTGCTGAAGGGCTGGAAGGCTCTGCGGAGGGATCTGGATAGACTGGATTGATGGGCCAAGATCAGTGGTGTGAGGTTTTATAAGGCCAAGTGCCAGGTCCTGCCCTTGGGTCACAGCAACCCTAGGCAGTGCCACAGGCTGGGGCAGAGTGGCTGGAAAGGACCTGGGGGGGCTGGGGACAGCAGTTGAACATGAGCCAGGATGTGCTCAGGGGGCCAAGAAGGCCAATGGCATCCTGGCCTGGATCAGCAATAGTGTGGCCAGCAGG
>VXBQ01015774.1:0-18802 GCA_013400175.1 Phainopepla nitens
CCCGCGGGCACTGGCCGCCGCCCGCCCCGCCCTGTGCTGGCCTCGCCGGCCCTTCGGCCCGGTTGCCATCCGAGCGGCCGGGCCCGGGCCGTTGAGCACGGCGCGTGTCCGGCCCTGGAGGGTGGCAGCAGCGACCGCAAACGCGGGCTCTGTGACGGGCACTCAGGCATACAGTAGGGGCAGGGCAGGGATCCCTTACACTGAGAGGTTTTAAACATAAATATTTACACGTAAGGTTCTCCCTGCGAGTACAGTTTGGATCCTGCCTGGAGCCCGAGGCTGGGCTGGGTGACCTCTGGCCTACTGTGTGTCCAGGCTGCTTTGGAATAAATACGTGCTGGAACCACTGGAGTAGCTCTGGGATATTAAAATGGATGTTTCTACAGGGTGTGTGCTTTGGAACACGAGATCTGAACTTTAAAACCGTTTTAATTGTGTTGGTACAAGCCTCCATATTGCTCTCTGGCTGGAGAGCTGCTAAAACGATGCGTTGCACAAGGCCAGCAAGGGAACGCTGAGCAAACGGGATTTTGTATATAAACAGTGTTGGGAATGTTGCCTTAAAATGTTTGAGTCCCGTGGTGGACTAACACTTGCTTTACGAATGGTCTTTGACAGAGCTCTGACGCCGCCTGCCTTTGGGAGGGCCTGGGTTTAGGCGGGGTTCTGTAGACACAATTTCTTAGGGCCAAGTTATTTATTCTGCAGTGTTTTTCTGCTAGAACTAACCCAGTCCAAGTGCGGTGCAGAGGCACAGCTGCTCGCACCAGTGCTGCTCAGTTTGCCTGCCAAAGGAGGATAATCTGCAGAGGCATTTCTGTGGTGGAGCTGTCTGTGGAAGAGGCTGCTCCACCACAGCCCGCCAGGAACCTTTTAAGTGCAGATAAGTCTCCAGAGGACGTTAGAAGACGATGACACACCCTGTCATTTACCGAACGTGCTGCCGCAGTGTTCCTGCTCCCTGTGATCGTTTGAATTCATTTGTTCTCTGAGAGTAGCATTCTTAAGAGATGGATTTCTAATTTTATCTTCTTTCTTTTCCCCAGTCCTGCCTTAAAGTGACCCAGTCTGGTCCACTTTGTTTTTCAGCAGCCTCTAGGGCGTTTCTATGGTGGAAGTATCCAAAATACTGTCCCAGAAACTTCAGTGTAGGAGTCCAGCTGCCACAGGTGAATGAGCAGTGTTGCGAGTTCCTGGAGGCTGCTGTCTGTGTGACCGTGTATTTACTAAATTTGAAGGGATACAAATATGATTTTTTAGAAGCAATCAGCTGGAAACAATTCCTGGTGAACTGTCAGAACAGCCTTTGAACCCACAGTGTTGCCCCTGCGTCCTGAAGCAGCACAAGAGCAGGGCTGGTGCTACTGCCACCACCATCTTAATTTTTACAGTGGAGAATTCCTTTAGCCTGCGCAATAAAACACCTGGGAAACTTCAGCACCCCCAAACCTGTCTCTGTCTGCTTCTGCTTGGGTTGGGCAGGTGGGGCTGAAAGCACAGCAGCCATACCTTGAGAATTTGTGAGGCAGTGGATTATTGGGATAAATTCAGGGATCATAGTCAGCCTTTCTGTGTGCTAATCCTCTGTGCTACTGACTGCCTCCATGGCTTTTGTAACCCACCTCAGCTCTTACACTCAGTGTTCTCCTCTGAGAAACAGCGTTCGACTCGTGAGGGAGGAGAATCAGCTGTAATTAAGATTTGTTGAGCACTTTGTTGATACATTCTCAGTAGCTGGTTGCTATTTTTTGTGAACACTCAGATATTCTTAGCACCTGAAGTGGGAAGTGACACATGGCTGGGGATCTCTGGGATCAGCCCTGTGAAGGGAGACGGTGCCTGCTCACCGAGCCTTTGTCAAATCCGTTCTGGCTGCGGCTCATGAGGCAGCTCAGCAAAACCCCAAATCCCTCTGAGTCTTTGGGAAATCTGAAATGTTCCTGAGAGCTAAGCCCCGCTTTTGCATGAGATTTGTAGCTTTTTCCCCGTTTGCTGGATTTCTCCCAAGCTGCTGGTTGGGTTTGGTGCATCTGCACTGTGGTGGCAGCAGGTGCTGTTACCTGCTTTGTAACACTGTGGCAATGACTTCAATGGCTTTCAACAACTGCCCCCACAAATTAAGGTGTCTGGGTGATGGCCCTTGTGGCTTCAGGCAGTCGCAGAGGTGGGTGGGGCTGTGTGGGGTGGGAGGGGAGGAGGGAAGCGAGGGAGCTGTGCCCTTCCCCAGGGCAGCATCCCGTTCCCTGCTGGCTCTGCTGCAGCAGCGGGGCAAGTGAAGCTTGGTGAGCTTGGTTTGTGAGGGATGACGCAGGCGTGGATGGAAATGGTCACGGTGGTGCTGGGTGTGGGTGCCCCTCAGCAGGATGAGGAGCTCTCTTGTGTTTGGAGGAAGAGAAGACTGTTCATTTGGCTTTGTCACTGCTGGAAGAGTAGCCAGATGGAGGATGCTGAAATGAAATACAGGGCTGGAACAGCCTCCTTGTCTGTGAGCCTCCTTGTCTGTGGCCCTGTCCTGAACCATGTGAGAGATACTGGGCTCCAGGCTGGACAGTGGTGGATGGTAGTGCAGATCTGGACAGGGCCCAGTTCCCTGTGGGCCTTGATGGAATCCCAGTCTCAGAGAGCCTGACAGCTCATCTAACTTGCCCTTGCAGCAAACTGAGCAGCCAGTTTGTCTCTTGCCTTCATGGAACAGGGAGCCCCATGGCTGGTTGTCCTTTTAAGTAAACCCTATTAAAATCTGAGAGCCCTGGAGGGAGCAGGGATGGAGAAAACCCTCCACAGCTGGTATGGGGCAGCAGGTTTTATACTGCTGACTGCTCTGCTGGCTGCCCAGACCCTCTGGTTTGTCTGTGGGTCAGTGGTGATACCCAGCACAGAGCCCAGCATTGGGTATTTTATGTTCCTGGATCACAGAGTGATGCTCAGCTCTTTGGAGCTGTGGTCACAGCGCTGGCACATTTAGTCTGGCCCCCAGTTTTCCCCAGGTTCCCTCTCTGGAGAGCTTTCCCCTGGACTCTGTTTGTGTGCTTGATCTCTGTTTGTGCTGTTTCCAAGTGCATTTCTTTGCATTGTTTTCCTTGATTTTCTTCCTATTGATTTGTGGGTGTTTTGGGAACTTTTCTTTAGTCTATCAATTCTGATCATGACCTCCAGAGTGCTTCCAGCTCTTAACTCCTGGGCATCCTTTCAGATTTTATAAAAGCGCTTTCTCTTTCGTTGTTCGAACCTTAATGGAAAGGATGAACAGAGGCAGACCTGGGCTGAGCTCCCAGGGCCTGTACACAAGGATTTCTCCTGTGGTGACAGGGAACTGCTGATAGCTACCCCTCAAATGCGTGGGGTTGAGTTGCTTTGGTTAGTCTTTTTTTTCTTAGTTAATAATGAGCACTGGGCCTCATTAAGGTGAGCTCACCCAGACCCAGCTCCTCTGGCTTTTGAAAACATCAGATGGATAGAGTGAAAAGCCTGCTCTGTGCTGGTCAGAGGTGTGATGGGCAGGTCTCTGTAGTGGGGGATTGTGCACTCCTTCTTAAGGCTTAGGTGATTTTTAAGAGCTTTCGTGAGCTTTGTTTACCTGGGGCTTCTTGCTGACACGTGCTGGGACTGGCCCAGCTCTGAGGCAATCCTCAGCCCTGCTTCCTGCTCTGGGCTGCCTCAGCAGTGGGCTGTGTGTGGGGCAAGTGTCCAGCATCTCTTCCTCCCCTTTGTTTCTCCATAGGTCTCTCCTCAGTGAGAGCTGGGCTTGTCTGTATGTGACTAAGGTAGCAAAAATACATTTTTCTCCTCAAGCAATTCCCAGTTCCTTGTACGGTTGCTCTTCTTTGGAAAAGATAAAACTACTTGCTCTGGAGAAATCAATGACACTCATTTTTATTCCTAAATATAGTGTGTCACGGAGGGAGTGGTTGCAGGATACCTCACCAGGGCTCTGCTGTCACCTCAGTGCCAACTGCTTAAGGAAGAGGAATTACTTGAGCTGAAATAGATTTCACTGGAGCAAACGTCACTGCCCAAGCAGGACCAGCTCTACCCTCCCTGAGTTCTGTGAGTGCCGAGCTGCTGGGCTCAGCTGCCTGAAGTTTAAGAATTGGCCCTTTTCTGAATTGCTCTTCCATCTTTCTTTGCACATGGGTGTAACTGTGGGGTGAAATTTGGGCCCCACCAAATTTAAAGAGAACACAGGATTCCTCTGTGGTGTTCATGTCTTCCTCCTCTCCAGGCTGGTAACTTGTGGTACTCAGCTGTTCACTCCAGCTGTGCTTCAGGGACACCATCAACAGGATGGAGACACTGTGTCCTCTTTGTTCTCCTGCATTGGCCCATGGCTGCTGGTAGAGTCATAGAATCATGGAATATTCTGAGTTGGAAGGCACCCACAAGCATCACTGAGTCCAACTTGGTGGGTGCCCTGACCTAATTTCAGTTCCAGGGGAGAAAATTCAGTCTCCCTAAAACATTCCTATGGCTTCTGTTGGACTCTTCCTCACTTTTCTCCAGGGGGCTGTGTGCTGTAGTTAAATATGGATGGAAAGGTTGTGTTCCACTCTGGATTACAGCTGAATCTCAGTGGTGGATAAATTGCATCCCAAGTCTAGTTTGCAAAACCCTTTGGGCTTCATGGGCTGCAAGAAACTGTATTTTATTCTAGATGTGTGTTTGCTGATAATTCTGTAGGATTTGCAGACAGCAGGTTGTAAGAGCCCCGATTATACTGGTTCCCTGTGCAGTTAGACTCTGCCCAAATAATTCAAGTGCCTGCTGCAAGGAGAGGGAAAGGAAGGTGGAAGGATGATTTAGAAATCTCTGGAGCAGATGGGAGGAAGATGCATGTGTTGATCTGAAGGAGATACCAAGCCATGTATATGCCTTTAAACATCTAAATAAAAGTCAGGATTTTTAAAATCGTTGCTTACTTTAAGCCCAAATAATGAATTTAATGAGAGGTTTTAAAGGTTTAACTTAATTTTAGAATTTTTATTTCAAGTGTACTTCCATAAAATTAACTTTTTGAATGCAGAATGCTTTAATGTCTTCTGTATTGGTGCTCATTTGCAAGAAATCTCTGCACAGTTATTTCTTATGTACCAGTTAAATCTATCAGCCAACAGATGTCAAGTGTAGCAAAAATGCTATAATAATATTATGGTCTAATAATAGTTCTAATGATTCTAATTACCTGGTGCAGCTTTAGAGAGAGGCAGATTCAGAAATGAGTGCAAAGGAGGTGTTTAACCTTGAACTGCAGAAGCAGAGCACTTGCAGAGGTGCCTGTGCTGCATCCCCTCCTCCCTGTCGGACATCCCACTCCCTTTATTTCCTCCAGCAAACTGGGAGCAGCACTCTGGTGTGTTTTAAATGTTCAGACCTCATCCTGGCTGTGTTCAGGGGAGTGCTGGTGAGCTGAGGATGAGCACGTTTCCTGCAATACCTGGGAGTGTGAAGCCTGCTCATTTTTAACCTCTGTCTGCCCTGCTCTTGGCATGCTCCCACTGCCTGACTGTGGCACTTGCAGATTGCTCCCACCTCGGAAAGGCTGCGGAGCCTCAGCAATCTCCATCCTCTATGTGAGCTTTTTGTGCTGCTTTTAAGTGTCAGGGGAGGCTTTGCCACGGCCTGAGAAGCACAAAGCCAGAATCTCCTGAGGGGAGAGTGTTTGGGGGTGTGCAGGTGAGTGGCTGTGAGGTATTGATCCCTATGGAGGCGTTGCTGTGGGGGTAGGAGAGCACTGGGCTACTGCCTGAGTGCTGTGCTTGCCTTGCCTTCCACAGTCTGGCCCCAAAGAGCCTTGTCAGAGTCTCCTTCCCCAACTGCTCCATGTGCCAGCTCTGTTACATCACTCCCAATGCCCTCTTACCACCATATTTTTCCTTTAGGAAGGATCCTGGGCTGCATTTGCTGTATTCCTGTGGTTTTTGCCTGATGTTGCTGTGTGCTGTTAGTGCCTTGGGGTCCCAGTGCTCGTTGTTGCTGTAGTGTGATGGATCCCCTCGTGCCACAGCTGCTCATTTTAATCCTGAGACAGGGCTGAGAAGTCCCTGGTTCACAGAGCAGCAGCCTTTCCACAGAGGAAGCTCTGCATGGGCTGGAAGTTGACAGCTTTCAATGATTATATGCTGAACCTTCTTCCTATAAATAATTGATTCACAGGCTGATGAGAACTATAGGAACTTGTCTCTCAGTTGTTGCTCCCTGGCATGGGCAGCAGCTGGAAATCTACTGTTTTCCTCTAAAATGGATCCAGAGGTGCCCTTGCAAGGCTTTCTTTATTTCCAGCCTGCTCATAGGCTGACATGCTCTGCTTCTTGGGAAAGATGTTGCCTGCCAACACCTTCAGCACACCTTGTCCCAGGGCTCGTGCTGATGAGAGCTCTGCCTCCTTCAGCCTCTCCTCTGGAGAGGTTGAGCCTTTCCCTTGGGGAGGTTGAGCCTTTCCCTTGGGGAGGTTGAGCCTCTCCTCTGGGGAGGTTTTGCCTTCTTGCTGGAGTCTGTGTGTCTGTGTGTTGCTGCATCACCATGGAGATGAGGCCACAGGAGCTGCAGGGCACAGCCTTTTCCAGGCTCACGTGAAGAAGGATGCGGTAACGGGCTCCTCATATTTAGGGAACATGGTTTCTTGGAGTAAATAAATCGTCAGAGAACACTTGGCATCAGCCCAGGTGCTATTAAGAAGATCTCTTGAAGCCAGAGCTGTGAGGCTCATGCAATATTCACTTGCTTTGCTGTGTTCCACATCAGGCGTTGCCGCTGTGCCCAGCACTGACTCACTGACCCACTTGTGCTTTTACTTACCCCGAGATAACAAAGCTCCTGTTGCTTTTCTCCTCCCTGTGTATGTGTTTCTCATCCTGCCACTACAGCACCTTCCTGCATGCCTTTCCTTGGCCTCTGACTGTCCAGGCTTTCAGTGCTTTGAGTGATTACAAGGCTTCACTTCCCACGGCTGCTGCTGCTTTGGCCAGGTTTGCAAAGGACATGGAGGGTGTGTGCCTGCAGTGAGCTCTCCCCCATGCAGAAACACCTCTCTGGGTTGACAGGGTGTGCCAGCACACCCCAAAACCCTGTCTGGTACACTGACATTCTTGGGGGACTGGGGACACTGTCCTTTCCATGTGCCTGGTCCTGGCACACTCTTTCCTTGTCTGGTTTCTGGTACACAGAACCTTCCCAACATGGTCTGGAAGAGCCCTGTGGCACCTCTCTGCCTCATTGCCTCCACATCTCATTCCAGACTTCATCTCTAAACATCTCTTTGCCCTTGCTAAAAACACTGTCTCTTAATTTCTCTCTGCAGGAGTATTATTTAATTTGTAGCAGTTTTAGGACGTTATTTGAAAAATCCGATATGAAGCTGTATTTCATTTACTGTAATGATCCACTAATGCCAACATATTTCAAAGGCAGGCAATGCAGTACTGTGGGGTTTAATTAAATTTTGTTTTTCAAGTAAGCATCAATAGACAGACAATAACAAATGGTGGACAATATGCATACAGAACAAAGTCTCTTCATTTTCCTTTTCAAGACTGTGGAAGTGAAAATGTATAGCCCTTAAAATGGACTTGGCCTGCTCACAACTGCTGCTTTAGTGTAGTTAACTCACTTCAGGAGGAGTTTTTTCTTCTTACTCTGCCTTAATTAATTTTCTTGTTCTCTTCCTGCCCACAAAATTAACTGTTACACTGTGGAAAATTTCCAGTAGGAGCCGTGGGTGATCTAAGTGCTTCTTCAAGTCCTGGACGTAGTTTTGAATACTTTGTTGGTACCTAGTTGTGATGGCTCCTCCAGATGGGCCCTCCTGAGGGTGGCAGAACAGAGGCTGGATGTGAGGTTCCTGTCTCTGGGAACTGGACGTGGCATGTGCCAGCCTTGGAAAAGGAAGGAAAATTAGTGTTGCTACCATGGTTGTACTCAAATCAGGAATTAGCAGGTGGCTCTGGAGCTCATTTTGTTCCTTTTTTCCCAGCAAATGTGGGGTAATGAAGTACAGAGTGTATGTGGGGGAGCTTGGGAAGAGTGTTCCATGTCAGCAGGAGGCTTCTGGGAACCATCCTAGTACTCACAGCATGGCACTTGGACATGTGTTCTGGCGTAAAGAAATTTGTCAGTGGTGCTGTAAATGGGCTCCTTTGTTCAGATTTGACGAGCAGGGTGAGTTGGGGTGGCTGAGGCAGATTTGGTTTTCTCCAGGTGTCTGGAGAATTTACCATTGTTCAGGAACAGAACCAGAGTTCGCTGAGGAACCTGATGCCAATGTGACTCCCACTGCACTCCGGCCCTTTGATTCTTTCTGAAATCTCTCAAAGGCAGAGAGCTGAAAAAAGCATGAATTTTTCAGAGGAAGAGTCTCCATTCAGAGATGTGAGTTCAGTCCGTGTCCTGGGTTGATGCCTAAAGCTTTGCCTGCTTAACCTGCCTTCAAAGGCTGGGGGCAAGGGCTGTGCCTGGAGCTGGCACTGCTTTCCACCACTGAGCTGGGCTGGATCACAGTCCAGAGAGCCATTGGCTGGAAACTGGAGCGTGCAAAGGCTGGGAATCTGTGGGAACCTGACTGCTGATGTCAGCGCAGCTGTGAGTGCCTGAAAAGCATGGCTGTAAATGACAGACTGGAGTCTGGAACCTCCTCCTCCTCCCGGGATCTCGGTGTAACACTTCCCGCGTTCCAGGCACAGCATGTGTTTGCTCCGTGCTGGAAGCAGCGCCGCCAGTCCTTTACAGCTCTCCTGGTGCCTGGGCTGGCTGAGTGTTGTGTTCTGAGCTGGGTGAGAGGCTCCTGGGAACAGTGGATGGGGTCCTGAGCTCCATGCCAGTCCCTATGGCTGGAGAAGAGTTCTGGTACAGATAGAAGGGGTCTAAATATAACTCGTCATCAGGCACCAGATGCTCTTTAAATAAACTGGAAAAACCCCACACAGCTGAGGGTTGTACTGGCCCTGTTAATGCCAGGGGAATGCCCTGTGCCTGATTCCTTGTTCTTCCTTTGTTCCTTGCTTTAGGCTGCCAGATTTCCCATTTGCCCACTTCTTTTTGTTGATAGGCAGTGTCGAGGTTCTGTTGCTGGGGTTTGGGACAGGAGGTTGCTTTCTGGTGACTTGAAGCAACACCTCCAGTTTCTCCTGTCCTTTCTTTGCATCTCCTGTCTTTCTCCCTGTGGCTGCTCTCACTTTGCCGTAAACTAATCTCCTTCCAGCCAGGAACCTCAGGCCTCTTGCAGACTCACTTTTATGGGGCCATTATCCATCATCTATAGAAAGAGTGGCTTTTCTGGCTATGGCAGGGCTCAGGTGGCTGCTCCCAGATGGAGCCCACTGGAACACCTGGAGCCAGCGGCTGAGCCCTGGGCTGAGGGATGTGCCTTCTGTGCAGACCAGGGAGTGCTTGAGCCTTGTCTTCGCAGGAGCAGGTGAGTGATTTGAGATCCTCACAGTACTGCTGGCATGATTTATTCTTGCAGAAGTGCCCACAGCAGTTTTAGGGATTTGTTCTGTCCAGCAGGATCACGGACAAGGACATGCCTGGCCCTGTGCTGTAGTGGTTCTTGCAGGACTGTGCAGCAAACGGGACCTGCGAGGGGCCTCAACGCAAGGGCAGAAGCCCAATGCGTGGGAAACTGCAGTGGTGCTTGGGAATGAAAGAAAAGTCTCTGGGACTATTTAAAAGGAATAATCAGTAATCTGTAATTCAGTTCTGAGGGAATTCTTGTAGCAGGAGAGCGTGTGCTGGCTGGGAGGGAAGAAGCATTTGCTCAGACAAGTGATAATCCATTGCAGCCGTTCCAGACACTTGACAGATATCAGCCTTCCTCAGCCTCCCTGGGATGAGTGAGGTGTTGTGCCTCTGGCTGAGGAGTGTGGAGTTTGGACTCTGGACTATGCAGAGCGATGATTTAAACACCAGATCCTTGTTCCTAATGGGAACTGCTGGTGGCTGCCTGGCGTGGGGTGCTGCACAGGAGCTGCTGGCTCACAACAAGGAGTGTGCTGGGCTCCACAAGCACTCGGGGCTGACACCGGCCTGCTCGCTTTCTTGGATTTCTCCTTTGGAGGTTGGCAGCCGTCTGCTTCAGGGAGCACAGTGGCCTCATAAGAGTTTATTTGATCTGACACATGACAAATTGTTTCTGCTGGCGGCTACTTGAGGTGCAGTCTGTTCGCTGGCAGCCGCGGCTCTGCGGGCACTGGGAAGTGGAGGAAGGCAGGCCTGCCTCCTCCTCGTAGGAAACATCAGCACAGTGAGCGTTGCTTTGACCCCCCTGCCATCCCAGCCTCCCTTCTGCTGGCTGATAATGGTGCTGTTGGCATGGATTATTAATGATGTTTGTGTGCTGGGTGTGTCTGCAGGTGCTGGTTGTTGGCTGCGGGGCAGAGGAGAACCTGTGTTCTGGAACCAGACCCAGTTGCCATTAGAAACGCTTTGTTAAGTTCCTTTTTTTAAGACACCCTTTTAGCTCTGCAATGAGGAGCAAAATATTACATTCCTCAGCAGAATAAAATGTACATGTCCCCTGTGAGATAGTGTAAATACATTTTATCTGTTCTATTACCTGCAGTTTTCAGAATATGTCCCCTAAGCATTTTAATCTTGTTTTCCAGAGTTGTCTCAGAGTGAGGAATCACTCTTATTTGCAACTTTGGGAATGATTACTTGTTCATTAATTTCTTCCCTTTCCTGCTGTCCATCTATTATTGCTTCCAAGAGGAAAAAAAACTTCCCCGTAAATCTCTGCTGAAACAGGGCTGAGTGCCTGATTAGACAGAGAGTTATGTGTGCAGGGAACACTTCCTGAGAGATCATCCTGGAGCTGTGGGTGGAGCCTTGGGTGTTGCTGTTCAATGCCCTTGGCCACACAGAGCCTGCCAGGTGATGCTTTTTCCTTGGTCTTAAAATTAAGAGCCAGACACGGTTAGGGGATAAAGGGTTTTTATCTTGGTATTTGATAAGGATCTTTATGGTGCACCGCTTCGCCAAGGCGGAGCACGCTGAATTGTGCACACAAGGTAGATTGCGTATACAATTTCATAGACCTTACAAATTAGCATATTTAACAAAGAGCCCTCAATGAGAGACTTGAATGAATAGCATGATATCTTCCTATTTCGAAGTATTTCTCTCTAGATGGGCTTAATTTTAATTTACAGGATGTATTTTGGAGGGGGACCTTGGTTTCTCAAAATAGCATAGGGCTTTCTGGCTTCCAGCTGCGAGGCCTTTAGGATGTTTGGTTTTCTGGCCTAACAGAATGTCGTGCTAAGGTTTATGCTAAGTTATCACACTTAAGGAATTACAATTATGCATGTTAAGAGCACTGAGAATACATAAAAGGTATATAAAAGAAAAGGCAAAAAATCGCCGTGGCATCACAGGTGCCCGGGCTGGCTCCTTGCTCCTTGCCCTGGGATGAACAAACCCAGGAGGCAGCATGCCAGGGCAGCTGGGCACACCTGGGGCACACCTGGAGCACACCTGGAGCACACCTGGGGCACGGTGGCAAGGCAGGAGCTGGAGGTCAGGGCAGCCCCAGCACCCCAGAGCAGGGCTTTGCTCCTGCCGTGCTTCGCCTGCAGTGCCGGGGCTGTTACGAAACAGGAACGAGACGGGACAATGTGGAGCAGTTCCTGCTGCCACGCTTTTGTCCAGCAGCTAAAAGCCAGTTCAGAGGGTTTTGTGGAAGCCTCATTTGCTTTGGTCTTTTTTTGCTCTTTCTTTAAGTACAGACTTAAAAAGAGCTGGGGACTGGAGGCCACTGTAATTATTATTTCTTCCTGAATAGCACAATAAATGTACTGTTTGTTCCATAAATGACAGGGTCCTAGCCTCAGAAAACATATGCGGCCTGTTCCCACTGCTGTTCCCTTTGACATGTGAGGAACTGCCCCTGCCTGCCTCTGGGTGCGTGGAGATTTCTCACTCCCTCTCTGGGGTCGGTGCCAAAACTTGTCTTGACATGTGACGTGTGTGGTCACTGGAAGTCACAGTGGAGGCTGTCACTGAAACAGCCTGGATTCACAGAGCAGCTTCATTTAGATGGCAGCTGATGAAGGAGCTTTGCAGAATAGCTGGAGATAAAATCTGTGTGCAGGAGGGGACAGCTGAAGTCTGTGGTCGTCGTGGCAAAAGCTCAGACATGTACAGACGTGGTCTGGCAGACCTGTGGTGGATGTGCCATGTCCCCACCTACCCTGGCACCGCCAGGATGCGCAGACAGCTGCTCAGGATGTTCTGGTGTCTCCCAGAGGAAGGTGCTCCAGGTGAATCTTTGATCAGAGCTAAGGGTGTGTGGGAACAGCCTGCTGCTCACTCTCACAGCAGATTTCAGGTTCTTGGCTTTGCCAATCACCTTACAGCAAACACCAAGACATGGAGAGTGAAAGTGCCTGTGTCCTTTGGCTGCTGCTTGGGTGTTTGTAGAGCCAGCAGGTGCAGTGACAGCCAGGACTGTCAAAGCAAGAACCCTCTGTGGACCAGTGCTGCTCAGCTATTGAGATATGCCAGTCCATGAAATGGCTCTTTATAGGTTGTCTCACCAAAAGGATTTTCCTTTTGAGTGTCTGGATCTCCTGCTGTTGGAGTGAGCTTCAGATGAGAAACAGTGCATTGGCTGGAAGGTACTGAGGTTACAAACAGAGTAATTGTCCCTTGGAGGAGAAAATTGTGAAGGAAACCCACTCAGTTGTGGTCACATCTCTGTTCTCCTCCTTCCTCAGTGCAGGTTTTGGAGTGCTGTGGCTGAGGGGCAATGGGACAGAGTTAAGGTACTGCTTAACCCCACAGCTCTGAGGGAGCCTGGTCGTGGAGCCCAGGAGAGACCTGTGGACTGGGAGCTCTTTAATTCTCTCTCCACGAGTGTCAGTTCAGATCTCCACGGGGCAGCAGAGCGTTCCCCGTGAGCGGAGCCCAGCGCGGTTCCAGCGGCACACGCGGGGTCCCGTGGCGGCACAGGCATTCACAGGAAAGCTGTTTCATAACCTCTGCTGGGATTCATGAGGCGTTCAGAGACAGGTTCTCCACTTAGTCAACGTTTTATAAGGATTTAAGGCCGAGGAGCTCTTTGAAGCACTGATGCAGCTTGTTCTGCCATGACAAGGTGGAGATGAACGCTGGCGTGACTTCCATTCCCCAAGGAAAATGCTCTTTTGCACGGATCACAGGCTGTGGCTCTGCTGCTGTTTGAAGAGACCAGAGGAATCTCAGATCCAGGCGCTCAGTGCCACATCAAAGCCTACCTGTCTGAAGCTGAGGTGCTGGGGAGCTCCAGCTCCATGTCCTTCGTGTTTAGGCAGCAGAAGGAAAGAAGGTCCCTGAACCAGGAGTCGCTTGGAGGATCAAAGCTCTGCTTAGCAGAGGCTGACGAGGCAAAAAGCCAGGATGGCAGCAGGAAGGACACAAACCCTACGGAAGATCTGGCCCATCTGATAACAGACCTCCAGAGGGGCCTTGGAGACCTTCTGCTCTGCTGGAGGAGTGGGGCCAGCATCTCCCCCTGAGGAGGCAGACCTGCAGTGTCCTGGGCTTGTCTGGAAAAATTCTGTTGTGCCTGAGGGATTGTTTAATTAAAAAGAATGCTGCACCATCACATTTCAACTATTTTCTCCATACATTGCTGCAAGTAACATCTAAAATAGCTCTAAAAGGCAACAAACTATTCCCCAAAGTAGGGGGAGAGGGAAGGAATTATGTTCTCTTTCAGCTTTCTGTGTCTGTGTGTTTGCTTCTGCATTTGCAGCCCTTGGGGCTCATTTCAATTTTAATTTCCTTAGGAAAAGCCCTGCTGAAGGAATGCTGCCTGCAGTAGCTGGCTGTTCAGCTTTGGCTTTGTCCTGGGGAAGCTTTGATGGTTGGGGAGCAAGAGTTGCTTTTCAGTCTTGGTGGGAAATGCCTGGATAGAGGAATGGAAACCACCATGAGAGTCACTTCTGGATGATGGGACTGGCAGTCTCGCAGCTCTCCTTTCGTGCTCATTCCTGTCCCAGGGCTTATTTACTTGCTTAGGAAAGGCATCTTCTGCAACCACTGTGAAAGTACTACTGCAGGAAGGAAAAAAAAAGCCAACTTGCTTCAAGCCTTTCATCCAAGCACAGGAGGATATTGCTGCTGACCTCAGTGGAAGCAGCCTTGGTTGTAACCGTGGTGTCCGTGTTGGGAATGGAGCAGCTGAGCCCTGTTGACGTTGGGGGTTGGTGTGTCTGGATGGATGCAGGGACTGGGGACAAAGCCAGGCCTGGTCCTGAGGGAACCTATGTGGCAGCAGGCTGTGTTCATCCCCAGAGAGCTCCTTATTCCCCTTCAGGGGAGGGTTTGAGATTGGCTTGTTAGGGCTTTATTCCAGGTTCTGCCAGTCTGGCAGCTTCTGACTAGGTTTCACCCACAAGGTGGATCCCAGTGGCCTCTGCCTTTTCAGCTGGGAGCTTGCCACAAAACTGGAATCATGTGGGAGCCGAGCCAGGGCTGGACATCCAACCAGGCATCCCATGAATGAATATTCCACAGGCTGCTATGCCATGTTATTCTTAACCACATATCCAGAGCACACAGCGGGCGAGCCCCACGTTTGCTGCCCGTGTACCATCCTGCTCCCTGCTGCTCCCTGTCCCCGAGGTTGTCATGGGGAGTCAGAGCTGTCCCCACCACCTGACGCTCTGTGGAGGGGTGAGAAAATGCATTTTTGATAAAGCTCACAGCTCCTGGTTCCTGGTGGATCTGCAGGGCAGCTGGAGGAGTCCTCTGCATGCCCACTGTTGGGGCACCTCTGTGCCAAGGTGCTCTGCAGGGAGTGGCAGGGGGTTTCTTGGCTTGGCAATCCCCATGGGAAATGTCCAGGCTGAGCTGGGGCTGGCAGGGAGGATCCTGGCTGGGACAGGCTGAGGTACAGCCATGGGGAGGGATGGTTGTACTGGGCAGGCAGTGTGGTGCAGATGCTGCTGTGGGAGTCCTGTGCTGGATCCATCACTGCTGGATTTCTATAACACTGAGCAGGAATTTTGCATGGTTTCTTAACCTCTTAATTGAGTTTCTTTATAGAGAAGCTGGCATCTGACAGGGGAAGGAGGTTCTTATTCCTGTGAGAGCCACGGGTGAACAGCAGGAACTTGGAAAATACAGAAAGCTGTTTCCAGAGAGGCTGGGAATAAGCCAGTTAAATCTTTGGCAGTTCGTGGGCCCAGCTGTGGTGGGATATCAGGGTTCTCTGGGACCTTGTTAGTGCAGCATGTACTTTTTTTCCTGTTAGATTCTCCAGGCTTTGGAAAGGAGAGGGAATAAAAACACACTGAATGCTGGCAGACTCCTGGGATAGTGTGAGGCAAGGTGTCACCTTGCAAATAGGAACTGATGGAAAGGATAGATCTGAGTGGGGAGAGAAAACATCACTTCTTGTATGTGCTGTGCATGGGAAATTGCAGCAAGGAGTGGGAGAAGGGAAGAGGTACAGGCAGGACAAGAGGTGTTTTTGGCTGGGATTTGGGATGGTGGGGAGGAAGGGGAAAGCTGTGGTTGAGGTCAGGCAGTGTGACAGCTTTCAGAAGGATGTCCTAAAGATCCCTTCCGCATCTCTCATCTCCAGGCAAGTCCTAAAGTCCTAAATTGGTGCAAATCAGCACCAGTGCTCTGGTGTGGGCTCAGAGGTCCCTGCCAACCCCACAGCTCTGCGGAGTGAGAGTGTCATGTGGTGTGCAGGCAGTGCAGAGCCCTGCGAGAGCAGCTGCCAGAAATTCAGATAGATGCACTGCTTATAAATAATAAATGATAAATTCAGCCTCTGATCTCTGAGGCACGCTCTGCTTCTGCACACTCCGTGCTGGCAGAGAAGATCCCACATCCTGGACTCAGCGGTGGAGGGTCTGAGGGATGCTGGGGAGGCAGCTTGTGGAATTGGGGTCATGCTGAGCCACGGTGGAGCACGGCCCCTTCTGCCACCAGCACTAATGAGCGTGGCCTCTTGTGCCGCGGCTGCAAACGAGTGGTGGGGAGGGTGGGGAGGGTGTGGGCAGCCCTGCTCAGGCTTCAAACCATCCAAGCACAAAGCTGTGCTCCTGCCCTCTGGAGAGAAGCATTTTGTGTGAATGCAGCTTGCTCAACGAATTAAGTCAATTTAAATGATAGACTAAACAATGCTTAGTGTTAAACTGTGCAAGTTTAACCCCACAGCAGGATCAGGGTTGCTGTGGCCGGGTAGAGGGGGCGATTCCGGCTTTATCCAAGTGATGCACAACAACCCCCTCCTCTGCTCTTGTGGGAGCTGTGGCAGTGCTGGTGAAGCTGCAGTGCCAAGTGCTGCCCCTGCCGTGCCTGGGCACTGCTGGGCTGTCTCCTGCTGCTGGATACATCCCTGTCCTGCTGCCCCTGCCGTGCCTGGGCACTGCTGGGCTGTCTCCTGCTGCTGGATACATCCCTGTCCTGCTGCCCCTGCCGTGCCTGGGCACTGCTGGGCTGTCTCCTGCTGCTGGATACATCCCTGTCCTGCTGCCCCTGCCGTGCCTGGGCACTGCTGGGCTGTCTCCTGCTGCTGGATACATCCCTGTCCTGCTCCTGGCACCTGGCAGTGCTGTCGGAGCTGTGTTGGGTGGTGTCATGGCCAAGCTGCTCCTCGAGGGGCTGATGTGAGCTGATGGCTGCACAGGTAGCCTGGAGGGGTTATTAATATTTATTGTTATTATTTGTTAGCAGCGGTTACAAAGGTTGCATGAGTGCTGGGTAGATGCCAAGCTCTGTAAACACGTGTTTGTGCCATGGTTATCCTTCCCCTCCCACCCTGTGCCCATGTCACAATTCCCTCCTGTGGGCTGCTTCCAGTTTGGAGTGGAGCTTCTGCTGCAGGTGGGAGCAGGACCTGCTGCCTGTGCTCAGGCTGGGCCCAGCCACATCAGTTTATTCCTGCAAACCTCAAAGCGTGGCTTCCTTGCTGTGTGGGTTCTCTGTAGGCAGCAAGAAGGTGTTCCCACAACTTTTCCCTTTGTGTAGGAGTGTTTTTAGCACGCCAGAGCAGAGTCCTAGTAGGAGTAAATGATGAGGAGCAAGCAAAAAGAATAAATGTTTTTTTAAAGCAATTTCATAAGCGGCATGAATGGAATGGTCTATATGGCATCTACACCCTCTCGACTGAGATCCTGGAGGTGTGAGGGTGCTTGCAAACAACTGCTGTTCCCTGGGCTGTCTTACCTGTCTGGGGCTTCGTGCCCAGGTGGGACCCTCTGGCACAGCTTGGGGCTCTCACTGTAGTGGGCTCCTGTGTGGGACTGAGGATACCCACTGGAGGCAGAGGGTGCTTTCCTGAGGACAGGATGCCTGTGATGCCTTGAGAGGCTACCTAGAACAGAGGCTAGACTGGGTTAAAGCAATAAAGTAGGTATTTATTAAAAGGCCTTCAAAGGATAACACCTGGGGCAGTACAAGAGCCTGGCTGTGGCTCCAGTCAAGATGGACCCCCAATCATGAGTTTTCACACTTTTTATATAAGTTTTGTTCCATTTCTGTATTAGGGTTAATTGTCCAATTCCAGCTTCAGGTGATGAAGTCCCATCCTCCCAGATTGCTCTCCTCAATTCTCTGTTGTTTGCACTTTTTGGGCCTGAAGCTGCAACGGTGTCCTTGGTTCTGGGGCTGGAAAAGGATTGTTTTGTCCAACTGAACTGTGAGGAGAAGTTGCTAACACTTTATATGAAGTTCAGAGTTATATACTAGTGCAATACTGAATCTGGAAAATAATGAAAGCTAAAACTTAAGGCATCAGCGGGAGGAGCAGAGCTACTGAGATCATTCCAGGCATTGACCTTAGGTGATGCGGTGTGCAGGTTATCCTGCTTGACAGTACAGGATTTTGCAGACCCAGCTAGTGACTGGGGAAGGGCATTAGTCTGTGGTCTCCCAGTAATCCTCTCTTTGCCCACCAGCTGTTTCCTCTCCTAGGCATAGGCCGAATTTCAGCTCCAAACCTCCTTTTTCTCCTGTTGGTGTAGCTGTACAGTCATTGAGCAGGAGGGACAGCTGGCCACAGGGTGCTCCCAAGGTGCCTCTGGCATACCAACAAACACGAGTGCTCCTCACAGACCTGGGGACCTTCTTGCTCAGAGGAGGACAATTGCAGGTCAGGTCAGCTATATTTCCTTCTCTTTCTCCATGGCACTGCACATCACTTAGCCTGTCACGCTGGGCTCGCCCGTGGATGCCACCCATTAAAAGGACATTGTGTGTGAAGGGGATCTCAGCTCGCTGTGGTTGCACTCTGTGTCCTGAGAGCATCTCCAGTCCCACAGCCCCTGTGCATGGCTGGCTGGAGATCGTTCCCTGAGCTGCTGTTGCCCAGGAACCTTCCCCTTCAGCCGCAGAGGCTGTGAGTACCAGCAGGTCTTTGTGCCATGCTTCAGCTGGAGGTGCTTGGGCTGTTCCTCGAGGTTTTCCATCTCTGCCCTCAGCGAGGGAGCTGTGTCAGTGGTTTGTGCTGGGAGGCACACGAGGTGCTGGTGGTGCTCCCATTGCCACCAGCCATCTGGGCGAGGGGTGGCTGGATGGAAACCTGGCCTGAATTACTTCATCTGCAGGCAGCTTTGTAAGACTGTAATACTGATCCTGCTCCCTCAGGTCATCTCTAGATGAAAACAAGGATTAGCTTATTGTTATTGTTTATTCTTAGAGATAATTGGTATTTTCTTATCAGCACTGGGCTGGGAGCAGGACCAGGACAGTTCCTGTCCCGCAGCTGAGGGACTTCCAATCTTGTGTCCAGTTCTGAGCTCTCATGGCAAGAAGAACATGGAGGGGTTGGAGTGTGTCCAGGGAAGGGATGGGGCTAGGGAAGGGGCTGGGAAGT
>VXBQ01015774.1:18816-43716 GCA_013400175.1 Phainopepla nitens
GGGGAAGTCAGTGCTGTGAGGAGCAGCTGGGAAAGGGGCTCAGCCTGGAGAAAAGGAGGCTCAAGGGGAACCTTCTCCAGGAGGGTGGAGCCACGCTGGAGTCGGGCTCTGCTCCCAGGGAACAAGGGACAAGACAAGAGGAAATGGCCTACAAAGCTCTGCCAGGGGAGGGTCAGGTTGGACATCAGCAGGAATTTCTCCATGGAAAGAGTGGTCAGGCCTTGGCAGGGGCTGCCCAGGGAGGTCTCCAAGGAACATCTGGAAGTGGCACTCAGTGCTCTGGGCTGGGCACAAGGGTAGGGATAGGGCACAGCTTGAACTCAATGGTCTTGGAAGTTTTTTCCAACCTCAGTGATTCAGTCATTCTGCTTCCAGCTGGCTGCAAAGCCAGAGACTCATGACAGGGCTGAGGAGCTCTGGGATGTGTGTGTGCTGTCCTGGAGCAGCAGATCAGAATTCAGATGAGGCTGCAGGCGGATCTGTTGGAGTGGCACAGGACAGGCAGCGTGGGCTCCGTGCCGGGACATGGAAGCACGGAGCGCTGCCAGCAGCAGGAGCCATTAATGAAATGTGCTCCTCTCACTGGCTTCCTTTGAGCTGTCACCTGTGCCTACTGGAGCTGCGTTCCTGGGGCTGTGCAGCTCCCCGATGCACAGCTCTGCCATCACTGGAAATGTCCCTGCTAATGGGGAGCAGAACTCCGGCTGCTGTTTCTGCTGCTGCTGGCACAGACAGGGATTTCTGGAGCTGTGGAGCAGAACCTCCCAGCCAGCAACATCTCCTGCTCTGACAGAAGGATTACTGCCAGCAATGGAGACTTCTCATAGTCTGCCTCTTTGCTCTTTCCCTAGTACCTGATTTTGTTTGACAAAAAAAGGATTATTAAGAAAAAAAATCAGCCCCTCCACTCTGCACAAGGGGAATTTGTGGCCTTCCTAGTCCGGTTTTGCTGCTGCTTAGCTTCTGTACGTGGGTGCTGCTGGATCCCCAAAGATACCCTCAAATCCAGGCAAACATTCCCTGTGCAGGTGGGGTCACCATGACCACCCTTTCTTCTTTGCAGGCTGCGTGGGTTGTTTCTGAAAATCCATTGTGTCCACAGAGCATTCCATGTGGAAACCCTCTCCTGCCCTCTGCGTGTGTCTGTCTGTAACGAGATGTCAGCCTGTGCAGGCTGCTCTCCAGGAGCTCCAGAGCCCCTTGTTGCACATGTTGGCTCCTCCTGCCTACCTGGGACTGAAGCAAAGTGCTAATTGTTGTGCAGATGTCATCTGCCAGGCAGGCAGGAGGCTGGAGGCTTGAAAGAGGCTGTGCTGTCATTTGCTACCAGCCTCCTCGGTACACGTGAGCTCTATTTTTATTGGGAGTGTGCGTTTGCTTTCAGCCACTGCTTTGTTGAATTTCTTTTTTTTTTTCCTCCTTTTTATTTCCAGGCTTGCAGATAAAGTTTGAGGTATACATCTATTTTTCATTATTCCAGTTTTGTGGCTTGTTTTATAACTGAAAAAAACCTCAACCAAACCCAAAAACCTGTTCCCTGTGTAAAAAGCAGCAGTTTCTTCTGAGATGAGAGGGAATTGTGTGTTGTGGTCGCCCTGGACTGAGGTCATGACTGTGGCACTGTCCAGAAGGGCACAAAGATCAAGATCTTCTGGGAGCAGAGGGCATTTGAGCCTGTGCATTGTGCTCTGGGTGTGCCAGCTCAGGAGCCTGCGTGTTGGTTGTAGCCTGGTTTTGCGTGGCCATGTCTCGGGAGAGAGATGGAGGGTCTGGCCACAGGTTGGCTTATGAAAATAGGGAGCTTTTCTTCTACTCTAGCTATAGTTTAATAAGGGCTTGTGGGTCCTTGAGGTGGTTCTTTGACCCTTCAGAAAAGCTGAGACACTGAAGGAGGAAATGAGAGGTGATGCTTTCCTGCCCTGTGTGAGTTAAGCAGGGGAACTCATTGCTCAGGGATGCAATGGGTGTCAGAAATCCAGATCTGTTCCAAAACCAATTAATGAAAAAAATCCAGTTGATGTGGTCGAGGTGGTTCAGAGGTAGAGGCTGCTGTTCAGGAAGGCTCTGGCTCAGGAGTTTTTGGAAGATGGAGAAGTACATCAGATGTACTCCCTACCTCTGCTTCCTGCTCTGCCCTTCTCCTGTCCACCCTCCTTACCAGTGGGATGTGGTGGGTTGCTTTTTCTTTTTCTGGCAAAAACCGGGAGAGGAAGAAGTAACAATAGGTAGTGGAGAGACAAGGTACCAGCAGAAGGGTGGAAGGAGAGGAGGCTTCTCTCCGTATCCCTGAGGGCTTCTGGGGGCAGGAGCAGGAGCTGGGGTTGGGTGCTGCTGTGAGCAGGTTTTCTGCTTTGTGGGACCCAAAGTGGTTGCTTCAGGGAGGGAAAACTCTGCTATGTGATGTGCCATCCTGATGGACAGCAAAGCAAGATATTTCGGACTGCGTGTAGGGGAGGAAATTCTTTAAAACCTGGATAGGAGTAGGAGCAGACTTGATGGAGGGATGAGTAATGAAGGAGTGTTTGAACGGAACTAATCAGTCCCATCTTCTTTCAAAAGACCTCATTTAGTTTAATTTAGCAGCGTGTAAATTTAGAGCCAATCAAAGGAAATACTTGTGCAGCCTGTGTGCTGGCAGGCTGCTGCACTCTCTACCCCGGCAGCGAGTGAAGGCTGTGGGTGGATCCCGAGCCTCGTGTGGCGAGGCAGAGGGGGCACACGTGTGCGTGGTCCCAACGCAGGGTGGGCACAGCAGCTCTCTGTGGCACCCAGGGCAGCAGAACCCTTCCTTTCCCCCTGTTGTGTTCAGCAGGAGCTCTGTGGCTGATCAGGGTGGCTCTGTGCCATGGCTCTGCCCCTGGTTCCCCGTGAGCGTGAGCTCGTGGCCCCACGGTGCCGGTGAGCCGCTGCTCTGAGCAGCAGGGAAAGCCTTGTGCTGTAGGAACCACCATGTAAACCTTGCTGACCTCTGCAAAATGTTGTTTTCCTCAAGAAAAACCTACATATGGATTAGATAAACCCCTGATCCTTGGACAGCTGGTCGTTTTGTTTAATTTGAATTAAGGCAACTACTTCTGTGCTTAAAATGAGGCACAGGCATAAAAAACCTTCGCGGGATTGCACTGCTTTTTATTGTTCCCTGTAGTTGTCATCCATGGCACTGAGACAGTGATTTTAAACAAGTCTTGCAGTTCTCCTCATATTTTCCAGGAGAAATACTATCCCTGGTGGGGTCAGAATAAGGTGCTTGGCATTACCTGTCACAAACCCCATTAGCAGTGAGCCCGGCTGTCCCCCACCAGCCCTGTGTGCTCACACCTCTAGGTGTTGTGCTTCCTGTAGTGTCACACCCCTGATCCCATGCTGTGCTGCAAAGTGTTGTGTAAAGAGTCCTGAAACCTGTGAAGATGAAAAAAAATTATTGTTGGGTTTGTTTTGCTTTGCATTTCAGGCTGGTGGCAATGTCTCGCTGGGTCGGGCTCCTCTCCACCACTGCCACAGTCAGCCTGCTGGTGCTGCTGGGTTCTGTGCTCTTCTCCTGCTCCAGCCTGAGCCACAGAGTGCCTGTAAGTTTTGGCTGCTCCAGCTTGATTTCAGACTGATAAAACATGGATGCTTTTTGCCTTTAAGGAAATGCCCATTGTTCTTTAGGAAACCTCTTTCTCCTGCTTGAATTATGAAAAACCAAAAAGGGTTCTGCTGATTTCCGTGTAAATGAAGAATTGCTTGTGGGATGCTACAAACGCTAATGAAAATGGGGAATTGCAAAGCAACTGTGGCCAGACAGTGACAGCAACACTTAAATGAACCAAGTCACATCCTTTTATCCTTACTGAGCATTTAAACCCCAGCACTTTTCCTGAGCAGAGCCAGTAAACATCAGCTGTCTCCATTATGTGTTTGAACAGATCCAGCACTGGGAGGCCTGGTGGTAAATTTACAATAGCCTGTATCACTAACTCCCTCTTGGATAATCACAGAGCCGTGGAAATCAGCTAAGTAATAACTGCTCCACTCACTCCTCTTTAGTCCTGTTGAGTCTTGGCTCAGAAAATGTTAACATTGATTTTCATCTGCAGAACCTGGGCTTTTATGGCTGTGATTGCTCCTGAGCTTTAAGCATTTGTTATAATTTGAACAATTCCAAGCCCCTGATGCACTCAGCAAAAGCAGGAGTTAAGATCTGGTTTCTCGGGCATTTCTGAAATTGCAGTCCCTTTCCACAGCTGAAATAAAAACATTCTGTAGGTTTGTCAACCATCTTTGTGTGTTACCACAATCATGGAATTGTGGAATTGTTTAGGTTGGGAGAGACCTTTATGATCATTGAGTACAGCCTTTAACCCAACACTGCCAAGGCCACCACCAACCCATGTCCCCAAGTGCCACATCCAGACTGTCATTGCTCCTGTGCGTGTTTTGTTCAGGTTGACATTTCTGTTGCTCAGAAGGATTCTTCTAGGCTGGAAACGGATATTTATATGCAGAGCATCCAAATTCTGACAGAAAATGTGCAAATATTTTTTTCCCAAAGAGTGGAAGAACTGAAGACAGAATGTGTCCCAGAATTTCCAGTTAACCTCTGAATTTACTTACGTTTTACCCAGTGAAAACATCCTAAGGATTAATATCCAAACACTTCATGAAGTGAGCTGTAACTCTATTCTAATTGCCAGCAATTAGGACTAATCATTCCCTGTAGGGTGGTTATCTCAAATTCTTCGGTGGTGACTGAATTGGTGATCTCAGAAGCTGAAAATATTCCCTTCAGCAGACACTGAGCTGTGGGGATGATGAGCCTGGACCGGTTCATCTGTTGCTGTTGGAATCAGAACAGCCCAGACCCAGGAGTCAATGCCTGGTGTGAGAGTACAGGTCATCACTGTGCACTCTCCAGAGTTTTGTGTGACTCCCACCATCTCCCTAGGGAGGCTTTCCACTGAACAGCAAGGTTTCCCTCACAGCAAGGTTTTTTTTCCCCTGCTGTTCTCCCTTGTTCTTCCCTTGGTGTAACATCGAACCGCTCGTGCTGGCTGCTCTCCCACACCTCTGCCAGCCTCGTGCTGCACTTGCCATGGAGGTGGTGAATAAATCCCTGCCTCATTGTTTTAAAAGAATTGGAGAACACTGGGAGCGGGTGGAGAAGAGGATACTCACATTTGTATCATGTGGGCAGCTCGGTGTGTTTTTTGCCGTGTCCTATTTTGGAAATAGCTGAACTATTTTAGCTGAAATCTTCTCCAAGCCTGAAATAAGTGCATATAAGAAAAAAAAAAAAAAAAACAAACCAAAAAAACCCCAAACCAAAAAACCCACAAACCAACCAACAAGCCTTGAGGCATTCCACTCGTGTGGAAAATTTCAGCTGAAAAAGTTAAAAGTTTGACATATTTTTAGGCAAGGCAAAATGGGGTCTTACAACGTTACACAACCCTAATAATAGCTAGGGCTCCTGCCTCTGACTGAAATACAGGTGAGGCTCTGTGAGAGCTGGTTTGAAACCTGCAACCTGCTCTGGAATAGGAAATAAGCTGCATTGCTTTGTTCAGCACAAATGTCATGCTACTTATGCATGTTTAACCTTTAATATACTTTAAATCTAAATTTAACCATGTGGAAAGAATCTCGGATGTCAAAAAAAAAAAAAATCTGCTGGCGAGGGAAAAAATTTTGTATTCTCAGCCAGCACTAAATTACCCAGATGCAATTGCTAATGAGCTGAATCTCTTCTCTCCAAAAGGAGTTTGCCCTTACCAAAATAGAAGAGAGCGACATAAAAGATGACAGTGGGAAGGAGCCGGTGACAGAGGATGACGCTGATCCTGAAGACCTGGAAGTGTTTTACCCCACAGATCAGTGGCAAACCCTGCGTCCAGGTAACTGGTGCTGCCTAATTATAGCATCCCTCTGGAACCCCCCTGCCAGCACTGACAGAAGCCTTGCAGACACTCCAATACCTGTTTGTTCCCATGACAATGTGTGCTTTTGCTGGTGTTCACATAAAGAGGAGGACTCGGGGACTCAGTACAGGGACTGGAGGCCGTGGGTAAAGCCTCCAGCCAGGGGAGCAGTTGCTCCAGGGCTTTCAGGTCACTGGAGCAGGAGGAGTGGGCTGCCAGCCCCCTTGTGGATGGGGGGGCTGTCTCTGTCACTTGTTCCACAGCCCTTTCTCTCTTCCTTTGTCCATGGCCAGGTTTTATAACATTTGTTGGCACGTGGATTCCCAGGTCTGCTGTGCTCTGGTGTGGAGCTGCTCAGTGGCAAGCTGATTAGGAGCTGTCACTGGAGCACTGCACAGCTTTTTAACAATGGGTTTTCTGTTCCTTGGCTGTTTGAAAGCTAGCTTTTATTTTCATCAGTGCAAACCACAAAAAATCTCTTCCCTTTCTTTGGGTTGGTGTTTTTCATTAGACGTGCCTGGGACTCTATGGTGAGAGGAGCCCAGCGGAGCAGCTTGGCCTCCGTGTGCTGGGAAGGCTCTGGAAGGGCCAAACCCATTCAAGCACAACCAGATGCACGTGTGCATACATACTTCAACAATTAGCCTGTCTCTGGGGTCCTGAATGAGCTGTTTAATCCATTTGTGCTTTGGTGTCCTCATGTATATGCAGGTGTAATACCTTCCCACCTCACAAGGGTGAACTAAGTAGTAATTAATTTTTATAAAGTGCTCTGAATTTAAGAGCTTTATCCAGTGCTCGGTATTATCATTGAATGAATAAGTATGGGTTCCATTTGTCTTGAAATTTCTGCCAGATATAGCAGAATGACTTTTCCAAATGTAAATCTTTGTATAACATAAATGGCTACAAAAGCCCCTGTGTTCCACAAAGCTGCAGTATATACTTATATTCCATTCCTGTACCATTATGTATGGAAGGCGTGTGGTGTCCCTGCTCATTATTCAGCCTGGCAGATCCCCACCAGCTTTGTTGGAGCAGAACATGTACATACTTGCAATCATTAGAAACCTCATTGCAGGGTTTGTTCACAAGCACCTACTCCACTGCTCGGGTGCCTTATTCCACTTCATTTTTGTAGTTATTCCATGTTGGGCACATGCAGTGGAAGTGGGGAGCGTGTCAGTAATCACAGAGGAGAGTAATTTTGGTTACTCTTGTAGAGGCTTAAATGGTGTCCTGCCTCATGCTCTGACTGCTACAGATCCCAGCATCGGGGACATGGCACAAAGAGGAGCCTGCCTTGGTCTCCTGCTGCCAGCCTGGGTTTCTGTCTCCTGGGGGTTCCTCTGCAGTGAAATCTCTGTGAGGATTGGCACTCACACCTTCAGCGCATGTTAGCCAAGGCTGGGGACCCTGCTGCCAGCATGAGCCCATTGCTGTTGCCTCTGGCCCTGAGGCTTTCCCAGTGTGAGCACAGCTCCATGCTGGGCAGGGAGCTGAGCTGGCAGAGGGCAGCTGCTGCTGTGGCTGCACAAAGATAAACCTTTTGCTCCTGCAGCAGAACCACACACCTTGGCAGTGTGTCTCATCCGCTGGTTCTGCATCTTGCCATGTTTTCCATATGGTTGCACTCACTGGCAGCTGAGCAGAGCCTGGCTGGGCTGGGCTCAGGAGTTTGCCTTCTGCTGCCCATCTCTCCAGGACGCCCCACTCCCTCTCCCGTTGTATCCCTGCAGCAAACTGGGCCAGTCTCTCTGGGGGAAGCAAATGTTTGAATTTAAAATCTGGATCTACACTTCTGAACACTGGGAGGGAGCTTGGAGCTGTGTTTCCCCCATCTCACTCCTGTTTCAACTTGTTCCTGTTATGAGCTCACGCAGGATTTTTTGCTTCTCTACAATGGTGCAGCAGCTTATCTTTTATAGATGTATTCCCAGTTTTCCTCTGCTGAGTTTCTAGTTCCCTGTTGCTAATTGCATCAATCCACATTTCCACCGAGGCTGCAGCAGTGTCATCAACCTGTAACCTGTCAAATCCCCCCCCCAAATTCGATTGTTATTGTATCTGTAACGCTTTGGGCACTTGTTCCTCGCTGTCTACAGTGTGAGCTGGATTTTGATCAAGTGTTTCCTTGCACTTGGAGCGCACTTGAAGCTGCTGGAGGTAGGTAGCTGGATGCAAACACAGAGAGACAGTTGCCCTAAGAGCTGTGCCGCCTGTAATCTGGAAGCAAGATCAGTTGTCTCTTCTGCCAGGCAGCCGGAGCTGACGGCTCTGGAAAGGTTGGTGAAACTTCCCAAAGCCCTTTAACACTTCGTTAGGCATTGCTTCTTTCTCACTTGGCACTAAATAATGCACCAGGTGCAGGGCTCAGACTGAAAGGAGACGTGTGCCTTGGAAAGGCTTCCAGCACCTCTGCTATTGGACTTTTTGGCATCATCTGTGGGGCTTTTCCTTCTGTCCGTTGTTGGACTCCACAGCAACCTGCAGGTTTTTTAGGGTTTAGTGGGTGGGATTGCAGTGTCCTCTGAATGAAGGTTCACACCCCTGCTCAGTCTCCTCATGGTCAGATAACTGTTCCACCGCAGACATAGAATTGGTTTGAAGTCATGCTTCCTTTGCTGTCTTTTTTCTTTCAGAATACACTTTCTCCAGGTGATAGTACCCTTGGGAGCTGGAACCTCTTTTTACTTTTGTTATTTGGGCACCAAATTTCCCAATATTTTGTTTAGCATTCCTGCTGATGACTGGAAGTTGGATTGCTCTGACCATGTGGTTGTATCACTGAGCAGCAGATTTTCCACCCAGCATTAGGGTGGGGAATTTTCCACCCAGCAGTGGCTCCTCTGGGAACACTTTCCTCTGAAGATTAAGAAAAAGGATATAAGAGGCAGGAGTTAAATTGGGAAAGGAAAAGGGCATTAATCCCCCCCTGCAAGCAGTGATGAGTGGTGAGCTGGGGCTGCACAGGGCCTCTGCTCTGCCCATCCCCATGGCAGCAGCACTTTGCTGCTCCCTGATGTGGCAGAAACCCTCTGGCAGCTTTTCCAGCTGACAGTTGGGAGTTAATGAGTCCAATTTCCAATCCAGATGGACAAGTGAGAACCTCCTCTGCCCAAAATATCAAAATATTTACAGATTGCTCTGCAGACAGGCAGCGGTGGGGCAGGGAATCTGCCTCTGCTCCAGAGCAGCTCCCTACAGACTGGAGGGATGGAGCAGAGCCTGGCACTGTGACTGGCACGGTGCAGCATGGATCTCTCTGGGGTTTGGATGGATGTCTCAGGGCAGAGCAGGGGGCTTTGCTGGCGTGCACCTTCAGCTGTGGTTAAAGCTCTGCCTTGCAGAGCTGAACCTGCAGTGACTCCCCAGCGTTTGTGCTGCCCAGAGTCATTTTCTGAAGTGCCCGATTATATCACAGTTAAAAACCAAGGAGCCATAGCTGCTGCTGCAGATCAGGCTGCCAGAGTGAAGCTGATGTGAACATGCTGTTGGTGCTGCTTCTGCAAAGATGAAACCATCTTATGTTCAGCAGGGAGCCAGTGATACATTGCTTGGCATTTAAATATCCATNACCTGTCACGGGTCTTCTCCCATCTCATTTGCTGCTCAGACAAGGTTTTACACCTGTGGAAACACCGTTCTCAAGGCAGCCACGTTGGGGAGGTGTTTTCAGAGGCTGTTTTGAAGGCCTTGCTGTGGAAAGTACAGGACTGAGGATGGGGAATAACTCAGTCCAGTCTGTCTTCCAGGAGATTTTGGTGGCCAAATGAGCCAGCAGTGCTTTAAGCTGAGAAGAGGTTCTAAAAGCTGGGGGAGGAAGGAGGCAGGAGGGATGCCTTTGGCTCAGGAGTCCTGTGCCAGGCCTGTCCCACAGCCTCTGGTGGTGACTTGGGGGCTGCCAGGGTCCCCTTACACCTTGTCTGTGGGTACCTTGCTCCTGCTACTCGCTGGGATGTCCTGAGCTGCAGCAGCTCTTGCTAATTGCTTTGCTGAATTAATCACTGTCCAAACCATTGGCTTCTTGCTGACCTGGACCTGACTCAAGACAGTGGTGGGCAGGTCTCTGAGATATTTATGGCAGCACGGTCAAAAGAGGGCTGTGAAATACAGAGTAAAACCACCAGGGTATGCTCATTTTTGCAAAGTTTGACACGTCTAATCCAGGAAATAGGAGCCTCATCAGATCAGCACAGATTTGCATATAGAGGGAAGGCAAATGGAATTTTAAAAATCTCATTTATACTCGATGAAATGCTTTTTCTCCGGGTTTCTTTATAAAATGGCTTGTTAGTGATGTGCAGAGGGGAGAAATCTAGACTCTGGACTTGTTATAATCTTGTCTGGCCAGTGACAGGAGAGCTGGAGGATGATTCCAGTAGGTAGGAAAGGCCAGGCTGACTTGAGAGCAAATGTTCAGTGCTTGGAAGCTGAGTTATGGTCCCTGGTAGCTCTCCCTCTGCCTGTTTGCAATGTGACCTCTTGCATAGAAGGCTTTTCATCTCCTAAACGTATTTTGTGCCTGTCATTTTTATTGCCAACTGCCTTCATGGGCTCCTCTCTCAGCTTCCTACCCTCATGGGCTTTCCTTTGCCTCTCACCTTCACATCACAGTGTCCCTAAAACTGGCTTGTGCCTAATTCCAAGCCCATGGCAGAAGTACCAGCTGAAGCTCCAAGTACTGCTCCTGCCTTGGGTGTGGGGCAGTGCCAGGCACACCAAGCACATCCTCCATGCCCTGGTCCTGGTCTGGGTAAGGGGGATAGCAGTGTTTCTCTGCCTGCTGTTGGTGAAAGGACAGGACTGGGGCTCAGGAGATGCTGGGACAGTGAGCATGGTGGTTCCCAGCCCTCTGCTCCAGCAGGGAGTATTTGAAGGATGCCAGCTCTGGACAGGGAGACACTGCACGAGTGTCCCTCTCTGTGGCTTGGTTTCAGCATTTCTGTAATGAATTGGGAGCCAGCTTTTACCCCCCAAATGCAGGTGAATCTTCTCTTCTGTCATTTCCAGAAGTGGCAGTGTCCTGGCAGCACTGGTGTGATGAGAAAAAGCCCTAAATGAGCTGCTTGGATTGCTCAGGTTTAGGAGCAAAGTGGGCTTGGGGTGTGTTTTTGGTGTGCCAGGTCAGCCCTGTCCCTTACTGGCCATGATGTTACTGGTTTCATTAAACAAACTGGTTACAAAAGTCTTTTGCAGTGATGCTCCTTCTGCCAAAAACTAACTGTGCTTCTGAGCAGCCGGAATAAAAGCTTCTCTAACACGCAGCCATGGGCTAGCCTGTGGGGCACTGCCAAAACAAGGGTGCAGTGCTGTGTTTTCATGAGCCAAGCCATGACTCCTGCTAGTGGTGTGTGGAATTCTGAGTCCTGCAGGGTATTCCAGGTGATCTGGAGCAGTCATAAACCAGGGGATGAGGTGCTGAGAGTCAAGCAGGGGTTTTAGTGCAACAGGAGGAGGTTAAGCTGCAGCTTTCAGAATCATCTCAAACTTTGCTTTAATGATGCTCAGACTGGTGGTGGTGTAATAGCAGCAGACATCAGCAGTGGTTAAATTTACATTATTTGGTGGGGGAAAAATGCTTTGAAAGAAGAGAGACTGTTTCCCAGAGAAGACATCTCTCATTCCTTTCTTTTATCTCCTCCCTGCCAAGCCGGGGATGCTGTGAGCGTGTGAGCTGCTGAGAGGTGCTTAAATGTGTGCTGGGTGATGAGGAATACCTTGCTCTGGTTTTTATGTGCAAGCAGGCTGTATTTTCTGCAATAACTCTAATAACCTTCGCGTGGCTGTTTAGAAGGATGAACCTCATTAAAGAAGAGGTATTTAATAACAGGCCTATTTTTATCTCTGTCTTTATCTAACAGTCTGCACATTTATTTCAAGCTTGTAACAGTGCTTTGGAAGAAAAATGTTTTCCCTCGTCTAAGATGTTTTGGCAGTGCCTCCAGCCTCAGTTATCTTGAATTTCCAGTTTGGCTATCATCCCTCCTCCTTCCAAAGCCAGCAAGCTTTGGAAGCCACACCAGGCCCACGGCTCCAACATTTTCCTTGGGTATTATGGGAATGTGGTTTCAGAACGTGGGACGTTGGTCCCAGGGTCACAGAAACAGTTCTGGAGGTTTGATCAAACATAACCACAGCAACTCCCTCAGGCTTCAAATGTGTGATCTTGTGTGGGACAAGCATTGCAGGCATTGTAGTGTTTGCTGCAGGATGGGGTTGACGACACACGCTGGGAGAGGCTGGCAGCTCTGGGGGTCAGGCATTCCTGCAGAGATTTTTTTTTTTTTCCCTAAATTTGTCAACTGTATTCTGTAGTTTCATAAATTAAAGCCTGACCTTTAGATATCTTGCAGACATTGTGTTTTCAGCCCACTCTCCTGTATTTGCTGGCATTTGCTGGTGGTGATGGAGGCAGCCCCAGCCCCGAGGGGATGCTCCATCTTTCCAGCTCCTTCCACATCTGTCCCGTTGGCATTGCTGGCTCTGTATTCAGAAACCTCCATGAAGGTTTGCTGGAGCAGAAGTGCTTGGGCCTGTGGCCAGGATGACCATTCCTGAGCCTTTTTCCCAGGATACATGTGGCCATATGCTTCAGGAGCTGCTGGATTTGGGCCCTGGGATGTGTGTGGCAGTTGTTACAAAAGAACTTGGCCCTAAGGGCTAATCCCTGTTTTTTCCTTGGTGTTCAGTCTGGATCATGTACATCCCTAAAGCACAGTTTGCAGCATTATCTTTTTCCATAATTAGGGAGCATTTTCCATGCTCTTGCTCAGGCCCTTCCTCCCCGCAGTTTCCCCCATGGGCTAAGGCCTGACTTACTGAAACTTCCACAGAACTGATTCTGGGTGGGCAAGGACAAGGTCAGAGGGTTTTCAGGCAGTCAGCACAGTCAGGTGGCTCCTGTGAGAAATATTTCACTCGCTCCTTCACAGTTCTTGCCTGCAAATTATGCTCTGCTCAGATGGGGCTCCAGCTTTTTTTTTTCCTTTTTTCTTTCCTAAGTTATTCAGTTTTCCATACATTTATTTATAGGGTCACACAAGCAACAGGTCTGCTTTTTCCACAGATCCTTCTGGAGCCATGTGCTGTGCCTTCTTCATTCTGGTGTAAAAGCACCTTACTCCTCTGAGGAGAACTCAGAATATCCATCCAGCTGCTTGACTGAACAAGGCATTTTCTCTGAACCCTGCCCTCTGTTCATTTCAGAATCTGCAGGGAATTTGGGACATAAATTAAAAAGCCATTTGTTGTTCCTTGAGGTCTAGAAGCTGGTTTTGCATTTGTTCTTACTTGAACGCACACTGAGACAAATGGCTCTGCTTTACTGAAGCTGCTTCCTTTAGCATCCTGAGGAAGCTTCCGAGTTAAAAAATAAATATGCCTCTGTTTTTCCAACCCTGCCTTACCAGCAAAAGCTGAGGGAAAAAATGTAATCTCCTTGGGTCTGTCCTGATGTTTTGTAGAACTAGTTCCCATTTATTGGAAGAACTCTTCCACGCTAGATTCACATTTAATTTTTTATTATGTGTTTACATTTTGGAAGGAGTAAGGAGAGTGGTAGTGGAAATTCGAATAAGGGACAACATTTCTGATTCAAAAGATCTTTCTTCAGTCCAGAGATTCCTTTTCCTCTCTCCTGATTTTTCTGCCTACTCCTTAAGACAGCAGGAAGTTTTGCTTGGGTCATTCACTTGCAACAGGATGGTTATCTGAATACAGAATTAATATATGCAGCCTGTCACTTGGAATTGCTGCTGTTCTGCTGCTGAAGAGCTCCCAGGGTTGCAGAGTCCTTGCAAGTGGCAATAACAGGAGTGTGCCTGTGATCCTGCAAGCCACAGGAGGAACATAGAGCTGCAAGTCTCTCCCATCACTGTGGGGTGTGAATAAATAGATTTAATCAACAATTTACATGTTAGCCCCAGACCAGGTTTTATTTTTAGGATGTGTCATTCAGCCCAAGCGAAACCTCTGCATCTCGGGCTGGTGGTGTTTCTAAAAGCACCTTTAAGTGATCACCAAGGCTGGATTTTAAGCTGCATTTACATTTTGATAGAATCTGCTGCTTTTCTAATCTGAAACAAAGACCACCTGATCTTCATTAATTACACTATCATTTCACCTGCTAAGCAGGGTGCTACTAATTACAGTTATCTCCCTGTTCTTCACCAGATAATACACAAAAAATTGTTATCTCTGGCTGTATCTGGATTAGCTGAAGCTGTAAGGAGCTGACACATGGTGATGGGTTTTACAGGTGGAGTGAAGGTATTTATAGACTGTCTGAGGGGAAGCTGGAGGAGTGGCTGCTGTCCTGTTGGCTGTGCTGCCATTCCAAGACACCTCCATGGCAAAACATATGGAAAACACTGTTTAAACACAGGAAAATGTGGTTACTGCAGGGTGACTGGAGCAGGCCAGCTCCACAAGAGAGGTGGTGGAGTCCTGGGAGTCCTGGGACATCCCAGACCCTCCTGAACACAGGCCTGGGGCTGGAGGTGACACTGCTTGAGAAGGGGTTGATCCCAGAGGTGTTTCCGGCCTCGGCTATCAGGGACTGTCTGGCAGTGCCTCTTTTAAGACAGAAGATCTCATGGTGGCTTCACCGAGAGCTGCAAGCCCTGGTGGTGGTGCTGACTGCTCCCCCACTAATATCAGCTGCAGTCTGGGTGGGGCAAGCACAGAAAGGTCTTTGAAAAGAGGCAGCAGAAAATGTCTGAGCTGCTGGGGAGCTCTGGGTCCAGAGGGCTGGAGCAGGACCCAGAGGCTGCAGGGAAGGCACCCCATGAGGGCAGAGCCTTTGCTGGAAGAGAAATCAAGAGGCTTTTCACTTGACTCCTGTTTCATCATACTTGCACACACTGATCTCTTCAGATGCTCTCTAAACCTTTGGATTACTTTCTGAAGGGGAAAGGACTTGTCCTGGAGGAGGAGCAGAGCGAGGATGCTGAGGAGAGCTTGTAGCTGTCAGCTGGCAAGAAAGGAGGGAGATGGAGGCTCCTCCAGCCCAGGCTATGGTCAGAGGTGTGAACACTGGATGAGGAGATGTACACACTCTCCTCCATCCACTGCGAGTGTCTCAGGTCCAACACACCTGCACTGCCTGCTTGTACTGTTTGCTGTACTTGATAAACTGATATATGTGAGTTTGGGGTTTTTTGTTGCCTTTTTTTATCCTGAAGAGGACTAAAGGTGGTTCACATGATTTCTTTTGTGCCTTCTGCAGTGCAGGGGATGCAGGCAGGGATGGACCAACAGCACCTTTATACTTGTGAAGCCTCCATCTACACCCAAGGTGCTGCCTGAAGCTCAAAGATGATTTTCTTGCAGGCTTAGAATACTACACCAGCAGGGAGAACAAGAAGCTCAGTGGAGACCATGCTGCAGAAAAACTGTATCCATGATCCAGAAGCTAAATATGGAACCATGGAAGTGCACACTGCAGTGGTAGTGGGTCTGGGAATGCTGAGTGGGGAGGTTTCCTGCAGCTCTGGCAGGAGGAACCAGGGATCCTCTGGTTCTCCATTAGGACCTCTGGTTCTCCATGGTCCTTGTCCTGGGGTGACTTTGTGAGGCTTGTATCCCCAGTTGTCTGTTCTGTTTCTGCTGGGTGTTGAGTTCTGCATCTCTCAGACTGGCTCTGAGAGCGAAGGGGCAGAGAAGAAGCGCAGTTTGTTATCAGGAACAGCGCTCGCTCCCTGCGTCCTTCTGCTGGGCTGTCTGTCTGCAGGGGACAGCCTGAGAGAGCTCTCCTTTGCTTTTTAGTCAGTTTTAGCTAGCTGAGGCAGAGAAGTTCCCTGGACTGTGGTTTTATTCTTTCCCTGGAACTGTTCTGAACCCGCTCTGCACTGAGAACCCAGCAGAGCACCGGGAGTTCCCACCTGTGCCCACCGGGGCCTGGCCTGGGCCCAGCATTTCCCAGAGCTGGGCGGACTGAGCAACCCACAGGAGGGACTTGTCTGCATTTGTCATCTCCTCGGAGCAGTGAGAGGTTTTGTTGTTTAGTAGTGTTCACTTTTTGTGCTGGGGAGTGCTTTATCTGTTAAAAAAACAGTTTTTTGCACTTTTCTCCAAGGAAATCTTTTAACGAAGCAGTTGGGGAAGGGGCCACTTGAGTTTGCTTTCTGGAGGTTTTCTCCCAAATCTGCTCTAAACCAGGACAGTCCTCCAAAAAGGACCTCTGGTTCTCTATGAGGATCTCGGGTTCTCCACAAGGGTATGCTGATGCCTTGCCCAGGGCTTGCTGCGACAGCAAGCAGTAGTTTCTGGTGGGGTGCTCTGCTGGCAGGGCCATGGTGTTCCCTGGAGGGCAGGGATGCTCCTGTCCCAGCAGGTCACTGGGCATGCAGGTACCACCCTACAGCAGCTGCTCCTCCTCTGCATCACTTCAGGGACAAAACTCCTGTCCTGCTGCATGGCAGGGAGCCCTGCGGAGCCAGCACAGAGGGGACAGGCTGGGCAGCATCTGGGCAGCACTGGTTTAATAATTTTTGCCTGTTCCTGCCACCAGAGCTGTGTACTGGGTGGAGATGTGTGTGTTTGGGGGAGGGTTGGCCCAACCATTAGCTTGTCAGGGTTTGCAACACTGGCAGCTGGGGAGAAAACTGTTATTAAGTGTAACGTGGCACCTTGGAGACGGAAGCATGGGGAGACAATAAATACAGCCTTCCATAATGCCATTTTATGGTGTCACTCTTCAGAATTTATTATGACTTAGTTGCAGCCATGCCTGCAGCCTCCTGTGCTGGAATCAGTAAATTGTGTTCATTATCTCCAGCACTCGCTCTGACCTGCTGTGTTTTACAAGGGAGGAGACACTGGAGGCGTGGGGACACCCCAGCTGCTTTCTGCAGACGTTTCCTTGGTGCAATTCCAGCTTTTCTGGGATTTGCTGGGACACCCCAGGCAGTGCTTGGCTCCGTGGATGGACCCCAAGTGTGATGTGATGGTTGGTGAGAACACTGAGGGACTGAGGACCTGCCAAAATCACCACAGTTCCCCAGGGAACAGGGAAGGAGTTGGGCGAGGAGGGATGCCTTGGGCACCTTGGAGCACACTGGCACGTTTATCACTCCACTGTGGGACCACTCCAGCAGTCTTGGACGTGCTGAGAATGCTGGAGGTGGAAAAGAGTTCACAGGAGCTCCCTGAACTGCAGACAGGGAGATGCTACACCCCTGTTTGGTGTCCCCTTGCAGCAGCATTTTCAAATGGAAACAGAAATGAAACCGTGCTCCTTTCTCCCATTTTTTGTCAGGACAAATCCCAGCAGCAGCATGTTTGTGTACTTTCATCCTTATCCTCAGCACTTAAGTCCAGGATGGAGGAAAACACGTTCAAGCCCAACCTCCTGATAATTTATTATGTTCCTTGTTCTTAAGGGCAAAATTTAAGTTGCCAAAAGCAGATGTTTGCATGCTCTTTTTTTAGCTCTCAGAGTACTTTCTGTGTGCTTGATTGATGGATGTCCCTGTTACATTAATAGCTGGGCTTTGCAGAAAGCTGTTATTACCAGGAGAATCTGGTGTGGGTTTCAGTTTTTCTTCTTGCATTGAAAATCCATTATTAATGTCTTTTTGAGGGAAAAAAAAAAAAAGGTTTCAATTCAGGCATTTTGCTTTGCTTTCTCAGGCTTCTTCTCAATTGTCTTCACCGAGGTGGTTTTAAAATCAATATTACAAGTGTTCTTTATATTTTACTGGGTGGTTGAGGGTTTCTGTGTCTTGCTATCGATTTCTGGTTGTACTGCAGGACATTTAGGTGCACACAGGTTGCTCTGTGATGGATAACTTCATATGTGTCTTCCTAATCATCACTGAGTTGCTTTCTGCATGTTCCCTATTGCTGGATGCTGTTGCTGAGCCTGGAAGGGAACAGGAGGGCTCTGAGTGCAATCCTGAGACACCAAATTTGTGACCATTCATTTAATTTGGGTTTGGTTTTCAACCAGACACAAGGGGTCACGTGAGGCTTGTGGCGTCTCCTCTTTTATGTTGTCTTTGCAGAGTTCTTCTGCCCTGGCTGCTCAGGCAGCTTCGTGTTCTGCATTGTAGGAGCATAACAAGTCATTGTCCTGGCTTTATGTGGGGTGCTCATAATGCACCTTCAGCTTCAAGCACAGACCTTGTCCGTTGGGGCAGCTCTGCTGGCAGATCTCAGCTTTTCAGAGGTGCAGAATCATTGGCTCCCAGAGTGGACTGAGTTGGAAGGGGCCTTAAACCTCATCCAATTCCAACCCCCTGCCATGGCAGGGACACCTCCCACTGTCCCATGGTGCTCCAAGCCCCGTCCAGCCTGGCCTTGGGCACTGCCAGGGATCCAGGGGCAGCCCCAGCTGCTCTGGGCACCCTGTGCCAGGGCCTGCCCACCCTTGCAGGGAACAATTCCTTCCCAGTATCCCATCTATCTCTACCCTCTGGCAGTGGGAAGCCATTCCCTGTGTCCTGGCAATCCAGGCCCTTATAAAAGTCCAAGTCTCAATGAAGTAATACAGAAGCACAGACTGCATTTGTAACTGCTGTGAAGTTGGATTTACAGACAGAGGCTCTTGTAGCACATCAGCCCTGATGGCACAATCTATGTGACAGCTTGTTGGCACCAAAGGAGCCTGTGAGGAGTGACACTACTGTGGCCAGCACAGGCGCTCCAAAATGCTTCCATGGCTCCAGGTGAGCTGTACCAGGGGAAGAGCTCTGTGTGTGGGCACAGTCCTTCCCAGCCCTCCATGCACTGGCACAGGCTCCACGTCTGCCAGGGGCTGTGGCTGTACCAACAGGCAGTCGGAGTGGGTGAGTGTACACGAACCTCTGCTGGCTGGACTGGGCCGTTTGCTCCTCAGGCTTATCCTGAACAGGCTCCTGGACCTTCAGACAAGGAGGCTACACTTGACTTCTAAGGAACTGGTTGTTGCAGTTTGTCTGTCTGTGGTGGGGACCAGAGAAAAAATGGGCAGAGGAGCTGGTCCCGTGTCCCCAGGAGCAGCAGGGCTCGGTGGTGGCAGTGCTGGCAGGGGACATGGCAGCCCAGCCCAGCCCAGCCCTGCCCTGCCTGGCCCGGCAGAGCTGCTGTTTGCCCAGCCGGGGACGGGAGAGGGCTGGCTTGCATAACAATGGGCAGGATCTGACCTTGCCGCTGGAACTCACTTAGCAATTCTGTTGATGTTCTGGAAACGAAAATATAATTCAGGCCACCTTCTCCTCCAAGCTGACCCTGAGAATCTGGGAGAAGAGCTACTGAATAATTAGGGGCTTTTTTTTTTTTTTCCTTTTTGCTGGAGTTACTGCTCTGTGTTGAACTGTGCTCTAAAGTGTCATTAGTTCCCTTGAACTTATTGGTCCGAGTGTACTTAGCATTAATATAATTACGTAAATTGCAGTCTCATTAATCACCAGGGACTGCGGCACATCCCTGTTGTGCTGTTTTGTGGGTGGCTTGGCTGGTGGGAACCCCCTGGCCAGGGGTGGAGGCTGTGGCTGGAGCACTCCCCCTCTGCTCCTGTGCCTGGTGTAGCTGTGCTTTGTGTGTGTCTCACCCTGCAGGATCTGGAGCGTTTGCCAGCACTGCCATGATTGCAGGGAGCAGCCTTGCTGCTGCAGAGGCGAAAAGGGAAAGGTGGGTTTGTCCCAAGGGAGTTTGGCTGGAGCGCATCCCTGCTGCTGGGACTCTGATTTGGGCCTGTGGGGTCCCAAAATGCAGAGCCCAGAGTCGTGGCTTTGCAGTGAACACCCAGAGCCCAAGCTCTTGCACAGGGTCTGCTGCAGGGCTGTTTGATGATGCTGTGGCTCTGTCTCTGTCAGGAAGGCAGAGCTTTCAGCGTTCCTGGCAATGTAAATTCTCCTGGCTGCATGCTAAAATTACACTGAGTTATTGATTTATCTTTGAGAGGATTTCCTTCCCAAGGGACATTTCTGGCTGTTGTAGTGATTTAGTTCTTCTGCAAGTGCAGAATCCGTAGCAGAACAGAGCCACCCTCCTGCCCTCGAGTCTGCGGCGCAGGGTCGCACTCCCTCAGGCTTCCTCTGCAAGCTGATTTCTGTTCCAAGGCTGGGACAAGGTTACATGGCTGTTATTTCCCTGTAACAACTGCAAATAAAAGGGCATTTTCAACTTTCCACTGCAGAAGCTGCAAGTCTGGGACAAGCCTTTGTGCTGTGGCCCCAGCATTGTCTTGGGCATGTCTCAAACCCAGCTCCAAGGCTGGCACGTGGGACGTGTGGAGCCATGCCAGCATTAATACACTCAGGCTCCTGGGAATGTTTTAGTTCCTCAGGGTGGGGTATGATAGGAGCAGGATCATGCTAACGCTTCTTTCCCAACGCTGCAGGGTACAGCCTCTCTTTTCTTTGCTTTCTATTGACTCATCGTGGAGCATATCTAAAAACCAGGCCAGGCAAGTTCCTGCTGGTGGTCCTGAGGAAGCAAAGCCAGTTCTCTTCTTCTACCACCACTTTTCTCCCCTTGACCCTGAAATCACACCCCAGTAGCTGTGGCTCAGCTGGTGAGCACCATCACTAGAAGAACCTGACCCTTCAGGACATGGCCAAATGTTTCAGCAACTCTGTGGCTGGAAAATGCCCAGCTCTGTGTCCTTGGGTGCCCATTTGAAGCATGTCCCTGTGGCTTCCTCTATCTTACCCCACAGTGGATTTGGCACCGATCTCAGCTGCACACTGGTAAAATGTGAGGCTGCTCACGCATGTGGTGTTATAAAACAGCATCCACCAATTAGGCCCAGGGAGAACGTCAATTTCTTTTCCTGTGAACCAAGTGTGGCACAGCTCCTTCCTTTCCCAGTGATCTATCTGTGAGATAAAACACGTCTTTAGTGTCTATCTTAAATACTGCAGTGTTGACAAGTTCTCTTGACAGAAATTAGGCTAATGTCCCTTACGACTGTGTTAGCTGTAGAAACAAGGCTTTAAATTGAAGCTTCGCAAAGCAGTATTACAACGCTCTCTCCAAGGCATCTTCTTATTCCAGCTTTTATTATCCAAATTTGTTCTCACTCTGGCTTGGCAGCGGGGCTGGCAGGAGGCTCTTTCCCATCCATCCTGCTCGTCTCGCAGCAGGCAGGTCGGATCAGGCACCTTCCAGTGCTGACCTGGGGAGTGTTGGCCAAACGTCTGCGGCCCCGGGTGCCCTTGGCTCTGGGGGATGCTCTGGGCTCGGGGACACGCCGGTGCCAGGCCGTGGCTGTGGCCGTGGGTGAGAGGAGCCAGCTGACACACATCGAGCAGAGATGGGATCCAAAGCAATCAGCTGCACGCCCTGCCAGCAGCGCAGCGTGTCCTGAAACGCTCCCCGTGGGAGCAGGAGCTGGGAGAAGGGAGTTTATGCCGTCCATGTCTTATCTTTGTAATTTCAGCACTGAGTTACCAACTCAGAAGCTGAGGACAGGAACAGAGAACGCTGAGACCTGGTCATGAGCACCCCTACTTGAGCTTCCCAGCCTTCCTCTGGAAAATAGTTTCCTTTTCTGCTCCTTTACTCTCCTCAAGTTGTGCACTTTTAGCCTTCAACTCCTCGTTTCCAACCACAGATTAACCATGGCCATATTAAACCTCCTGATTCTCACACTGGTGTTGGTCCTGATGGATTATCCCTCCCTGTTGTGTCCTTTCTGTGCCTCCACATTACCAGGTTCTTTGGTGGCCATCTCGTGAGTCCCTGAGAGAGGAGGAGAGGCTCTCTGAGTGACAGATGTGGCAGGCACAATGGTTGATGATGTTCTGGAGGTGCTAATCTCCATCATAGTAAAAAAGCCAGTGATGCCTCAAAAAGGTATTAAATGCCTAAAATTCTACAAAATTAATATCATCCTCAGTTCCTTTTGTCAGGTTCTCAATTCTCCTGGTCAGCTGCCTTGTCTTTCTCTGCCTATGTCCTGCATTGATCTTCTCTGAATGTAGCCAAGCCTTCATCATCCCAGATGGGCCTTCTGGAGTAACAGACAGACCTGAGGGATGACAATTATTTAATGGATTGTAGCATTGGCTTGAGGATAAATAATGTAGTGAGTTGGAGAGGGATTAAAACTGGCTTTTGTAAATAAGCTTCTCATGGATGTTGACTTGGGGACATGGTGAGACAGAGGTTGCTGCGGTGTCTCTGCAGCCTGGTGTGTTTGAGAGATGAAATATCAGAGTGTTGGCTGGATACCTTTGGTCTCTCAGTTTCTTCTGCTCAGACCTTTGTGTGATTAAACTCTCTAAACTGCTGCAGTTCACAGACTTCAAGCCCAGTATCAGAAGAAAAAATAAATCCAGTGTCTGGTATTGAATCCTGAGCACATGGCTCCTGCTGCACCCAGGGCTGTGGTAACTCATTGCAGTGCCTGGCTTCGAGCTAGGAGAAGGGTTTGCTGAGAAAGCAAAAACATGTTGTGCCCACTCTACAAAATGACAACCTTTCTTCTTCCTTCCCTGTGGTTATGTTTTTTCCTGGTGTTTGCTGCTGTTGCACTGCAAGGCAGAGCAGCCCTCCCGGGAGGGAGGTGAGAGAACAGAGCACTTGTTGGAGGAGCTCTTTGCCACAGGAAGCATTTTGCTATTGCAGCAGCAACAGATGCAGCAGCAGATGCTGCAGCAGTGCCTCCATCAGAGGCACTGTATTTCCCTCTCAAGCCCTCCTGTCACCCTTTCCTTCCCTGAGATCCTTCCTCCCAGGCACCTTGCTGGCCTCTGCCTTCTCTTCCATCACTTTGAGACTTCTCAGGGGGCCCAGGGACTTCCCATGGGAGGGCCACGCTGTGCCCTGTGTGTGACAGCCACCCCTCCTGTCCTTGTGGTTCCCCTGCCCACGAGAGGGGAGAGGTTTGGTGTGTGTTCAGCAGGCAGCTGGCTTGGCTCTGGGCATGAGGCTGGGCCACGTGTGCCATCATTATCATCACCTTGGCTGCCAGCGAGGGTGGGTGGCAGTCACAGAGACCTGCTCTGGCACTGCCAACTAGGGCCCTGCCTGTCCCCATGGTCCTGCCTGTCCCCAGGGGCTCGCCTGCTCCTCCCTCCCTCTTGCTGCAGGAGCTGGAGGAGAAGCCAAGTGGATTTGGCAGGCGGTGTGAGGAGTGAGCCCAGCCCTCACGGGGTGCCTCTGGTTTGAATAGCAGTGTTCAGAGCACTCAGCACTGGCTGATCAATTGGGAGAACATAAATCCCAGTGCCACAGGAGAGCTCTGGCTCAGGGAAAAGGAGCAGTCGTGAGCACTGTCCTGCCCAATGTTCAAATGGAATGGTGCTTTCATATCTTTAATCAAGGGTTACTTAGTGGAAAGCCCCTTCCTTTGTGAGGCTTTGTTCTCCACTAGCTGTGGATTGAATCACGAGGAGGGATTGGATTCTGGCATCATCTTAAAAACGTTTTCATTCTATTTGCTGAAGGGAACAAATTACAGGGACGACCTCTCAGCACTGGGACAAAAGAGTGGCTCTAAAACCCTTTTCAGCCAAATAAGTGTTTGAGCTGAAGGCCTGATGGATGGTGCTTAGAGACATGGTTATTACAGCAAGGTTGGCATTAAAAATCACAGGGTGCAAGGAAGTTCTCCCAAGGATAACTGTGGGGATGTGTCTGCCTTTAATCCTGGTTGTGAGGAGCCTTTAACACCCTGAGTCCACCCAGTGAGCTCTGTGGCAGCCACAGGAGAGCAGTCACACAGCAAGCACCAGTGTGTCACTTCTCTCCTGCTAAACGAGAAACCGGAATGGGATCAGCCCTTTCAGGGTGGCATCACTGCCTCTGGCAGGAGGGCTGGAACTGGATGATCTTTAAGGTCCCTTCCAACCCAAACCATTCCATGATTTTCTCCTGGCCCCCTGTTCAAGTGGGGTTCAAGTCCAGCAGAAAGCAGTGCTGCTGCTTTGGGATCTGTGAGGAGCCTGGGCAGGAACACACTTAGTGTTGGGATGTGTCAGAACAGGGTGCCCTTGGGGCTTTCCCTGAATGGCTTTGGTGCCAGCAGCAGTGCTGGGTGTTGAACACGGGACAGATTCACCCTTGGCAAGCTTGAAAGCTTTTCAGATGGCTTCTGCCCCTGCTCCACTGCAGCATGGCACAAAATCAGTTTTGGAGAAGATGTCGTAGTTAGACATCACCATTCTGACAGGTCAATTTCCCGGGTATTTATTAATATAGCTTAGAATGTCACAGAAAGGTTTGTCAGATAAACTAACCAACTGAAGTGTCTTACATGAGACTTCCTTGGTTTTGTTGAGGTGCTTTGAACTCTTCATTCAGTCTCTCAACAACTCATCCCATTCAGGCCTTTCTGGAAGACCCTCTGCGACATCTGTGGCTTGGGGATCAGGCCCTGTCTGCTCCCTGTGTGCCTGTGTCCCCTAAGAGGCAGAAGGAAGCAGCAGGACAAATCGTTTGCACATGCTGTAAGGACAAAATTCCTCTCTTAGGGTTTTCTCTGCAATCCCAGGAAGAGAAGGACATCTTTGTCCTTGTCAGCCGTCTGGGCAATGATCAGACACAACAGCAATGATGAAACCAGGCTGGCACCACCAGGACTGGCCACTCGCAGGCAGAGGCAGCACAGCTCCTCCAGCACAGCCTGAGCTGGGCAGCATTGGGAGAGGTGGCACTGGGCATGGTGCATCATCCCTGGGGTTCATCCTGCATCCCATCCCCTGCAGAGCGCATGCTTAAGGGACAGTTTATGAACATGGACAGCATACAGTGATTTTGTAAAAGACTTGTCTCTGTAATTAATTGCAGTAGGTAACAGAGCCCCTGCTGTCACTGTTTACCTGAGAAATTGAGAGGCAGGGACCAGGCTGGTGCTTCTCTGAGGAGATGTTGTGCTCAACAGGCAGCTGTGGTTTCCCAGCAGTGCAGTGGGAGAAGAGCTGCACAGGGAGTGGATTTGTAAAGCATTTCTTCCAGCATTACAGGAGTTTGTACTTGGAATTGCACACAGGTATCTGAACTTCCTCCCTGCCTGAGGTGGGGAATGCTGGGGGAGCTGAGGCAGCTTCTAGGGGAGCTTCCAGGCCTG
>VXBQ01015776.1:0-45180 GCA_013400175.1 Phainopepla nitens
GGTTACTCTGTGTGTCTCCTGCTCGAAGTGCATGTTTCCCGCGGCTGCGGAGCCAGCCAACTCGCGTTACTTGTGCCTGTCACGCACAAATTGCAGCCGTTGCTTGTAAATTGATCCGAAGTAGCCTGTAAAATCTCGTACCTTTTCCTTTTTAACTTGTAGCAGAGTTGAGAGGACTGGAAGAATGATTGCGAGTGTGAGGTGGCGGTCTGTGCTGAGTATAGGTTATCAGCTGAAGAAGTAGATTGGCAGTGTTGTGTACTGGACTTGATAAACTTGAGTTTTTGAAGGCCAAAGAGGCACACTTTCTTAGGTGGGAAGCGTCATGTTACTGTTGCGTGAGTTCTATTTGAGAAAGAGTAAACTGCAATGCAATCTCTGATTTTTCTTCATAGACGTTGTACTATTGCTTCCTGAAACTGGTGAGTTATTGTGCTCCTTTGAATAATACTCCCTCGTAAAGGTTGGGAAATATTTGGGCAGCGGAGTCTTCCTCCTGCTTCTTACTGGGTCGCACTGTGACTCTGGAGTCCCCAGTGCTTATTGGGTCGTTTGAGCTGAGATTGCTGTGTGTGAGGTTTTAGTTTTTGCCGGGCAAATGAAGTGAATCTGCTCATAAAGCAGTCCAACAGACATTAGCATAAAGCGTGTAGCAGGAGTATGTGACCCACAGCAGGGCGTAATAGGATTTTCCTGTTTTGTTGGTGACAGATATCCATCCCCCTGAAGCTGTCTGGTGTAATTTCATCTGAAAACTTTGTCAGGAAGCTTTCTCACACTGCCACGTATGTTTTCCTGCTGCAGTCCAGCCACCTAGATAAGTAGCAGTCCTTGTCCCTCTTGCAGCCCTCCCTGAGACTTGTCACATAATTGCAACTTGCAAAGCAGAACATCATGTTCCAGAATTGGCAAAGGACGACCGAGGTTTGGAGGAGAGTCTGTGAGAGGAATTGCTGTAGGTGCACTTTGTCAGCGTGGTCTTCCCACGGGCTGTACACAGTGCTGTAGGCAAGAGGCACACTCTTGCTTTCTGTACATCAGATGGAGCTGCTCAACCTGTTCCTGCTTTGTTATGTAAGAGCACCAAACAGAGAATTCTTATTTTAGCTGCTTAGACTGTGTTGGTTTCAAGAGAGATGGCAGCAGTCCTGAGCACCTTAATTTCTGGTTACCATATCCTCGTGTAGTTGGTTGGGTTTTTTCCCCCTGAATTCCTAAAGGTTGTATTTGCATAGGTTAAAGACCTCTATGAGCCTAACCCAATAGCACAGGGAACAAAGGGAATAACTAGTGTTCTCCACAGATTTATTGCAAAAGGTAATAAAGGATAATGTACTGTGCAATTCTGTGCAGTTTGGTTTCCTTGTTGCCATTGGTCACTCCTCTGCGTGCCCTAATTATTTTTGCTAAAAAGGGAGTCCTAAATATTATTTATAAATCTTTTCTACCTTCTTGTGTCCTTGTTTCCTAGATGTGGGATTTAAATAGTTTGCCAGTGTTCAATTTCTCAGGAAGGTGAAAGTGTTCAATGAGGACTTGGACAGCTTTGAGATTATTGTTTAACTTTGCTAATAAAGCAAAATTCGTGTGGAAACAGAAGGTGAGAAGTAGCATGGAAGTAGAGGTGGTGTGACATTGGAGGTCCTAATTTCAGTGGTCTTGAGAATGTCCTTCTTGCCCAGTTTTCTCAGTGTCCATTATCTTCCTTTTTTTGATCTGTTTTCCTTCCTGGTCGCTTCTCAGATGTAACTATTTCAGTGACTTTGGGTCTCTGAATTGTGTGTTTGGAGTTTGGAAGGTGTGTACTGTCTTTCCCTTAGAAGCCCTAAGAAAGAGATCTCTAAATACTCTGTAGCTGTGGAGACCTCAGGCTCTTTCTTATGTAGGTTTTGGTTCTGGTGTGGCAACTTCCTGGTGCATAGCAGGCCCGTGCAGCCATCAAGAGTAGCTGCCATCGTGACTGGTGATGGAAAGCAGCAGCAGTTTTTCCGTGTGTGGCAGAGTTCTCCACTCCTGACTGACCTCCTATGTTTCAGGGCCAAAAGAGTAGCAAAATATTAATTTGTAGGTGTGTCGCAGTGCCCTCTGCTGACTTCTGACGTGGTGGACTTGTCCTGACACGTGTGTCCCAAGCAGACTGCCTTCTGATTCAATTTGAGACTTTGCAGTTTGGGATTCATTAACTCCACTAGAGTAGTTTGGTTAACGCTTTAGGGAACTAGGGAATGGAGCTAGTAGAGAATTTGAATTCTTAATTGCATGTGAATTGTCTTGTGGAGTCATGCACAGGAAACAGGGAGCGGTTCAAGTTCGCTGTTCCACATAATAATCTTCATCAGAACTTTGTTTTAATGAAATCTTCCCCCTTTGCTCTATCAATGCTATTATTCTTAAGTATTTAAACTTATGAAATGCCTTGTAGTAATTGCATATCTTTATGTCAAGAAGCAGAAGACTCAAAGTGCATAATTAAAACATCTTTCCATTTTTCAAATTCCGTGTCAATTGGCTGCTATTGTAGTAAGTACAGCTCATTGTTATTTCTGAAACACACTGGCTGTTGCAGCAATTTTTGGAATGTTTACTGCAGGGTTTTCCCTTTTTTTTTCGCTTAACAAAACCAACAAGAAGATAAATGATTTCATTCAGAGTCTCAGAAAACTTCTCAGAGTGGCACATCTTGTTCTTAGTCTTTAATGGAGGAAATAATTTTTTAAATTTGTGACTGCCCATCTTGTTAACTTCAAACAGAGCTTGTGCCTGACTTTTAGTCTGCTTGGATTGCTCATTCTTCTCATTTGTGAGGTCTGAGCGATTGTGTACACATCAGTTGCTGAGACAGTATTTAATAGCAAACACACTGAATACTTGTCAGTCACAGCCTGGTATGGATGAGATCAGACCATCCTCTTGTGCCAGGCAAAGATGTGAAAGCATCCTAAATACAAAGTAGATGGCCATTTTGTTCTTGCAATCTGTTAAAGCAGACTGTCTGCTGTAATCTGTTAACTTTTTTCCCTCCTCACTTAAAAATGAAAGTTCCCCCATCTGTGTTGCTTTGCAACACTCTCTCTCACTTCATGTTTAAGTGCATGGTTTGTTTCCAGTTAAGTAGGTTAGCAGCCATGAATGTTGGAAGGGAAAGTTTCAGTGCCCCACAGAAAGATGTATTTATCTTGGGTATCAGTAGTTAACTTTTTGTTTGCTTGTATGTATCATGTCTGTCTTCCCCACCCTGCTTTTAGAGCCTTGCAAATATTCCTTCATTCTGATATTAGATAATAACTAAATACTTTAAGCTGGACAAAGACTGTCTGGGGGACGCAGGAGGTGACCTGAAGCTGGGCAATAGTATTAGTCTCTTTCAGCCTTTGCTGCTGTACAGATTGGAGCTGTTTCTTTAATGGTAGTTTCCAAGGCATTATCTTACTCTGCTTTTAATGCTCCTCTTGTTGTTCAGCATTTCCAGATGTCTGGCTGCCCCTAGAATTACTAAATATCTGAGAATGGGTGGCTGAATCCAGAGCTTCTGTGTTGATTGGATTGTTGTCAGGAATACCTGGCTTAGCATGTAGTGATGTCTTATGTAACTGTATATGCTCTGACTGTAAACCTAGATCATGTCTTGTTCTTGGAATACAATTTTTTTTAATTAAAAGCATAAACTAAAAAGTATTTACCCTCTTGTTTGCTAATCAACATGCTGTCAAACATGTCTTGAAGCGATCACAGCTCATCAGATGGAATCAAGTAACAATAAAACCATGTGTGTGGAAGGAATAGCTGGAGCTTAATAGCCTGATCTTGGAGTCAGAAGAACCATTTGTGGGAGAGTTTCCTTGACTGTAACCTGCTCTCTGACACAGTGGTTGCAGGTGAAGTACGAAGTATGTTGACTGCTGTTGAATGCTGAATTTCTGATGATATTCTTCAGTTTAAAGGCCTGTAAATTGCTGCTGCACCTGTGGGGAAAAAGGAGTTGCTGTCACTGTGTGAGTGAGATGTGCTGCAATGTCTGTCTCATCGCAGAACTGGAATGAATCAGTGACTGTGTAGCAGTTATCCTTGGTGTTTCATGCTATGCTTAAATAGACCTCACTGTCCTTTTGCTGCCATCCATCCTGCCCTTCACCCCTCCTCATTCACTTTCCACAGGATCCAAAACGTTATTCTGTGACCACTGTGTAAGTCTGGTTGTTTTGTCAACTAGGATGAAAATTAGGATTGATAGAAGCTAATCTTTTGTTAGTTGCAATGAACTGCACCAGCTCATGCTGCTGTTGTGTAGTTGCTAGGTAAGTGCCGTGCTGAGAATGAAAGGTTGCAGGACAAAACCAGCATTATTTTAGGCTTTAGGGTATGGTTAAAGTGTGTTCTGAAACGACACTCTTTGCTTTCACATTGCTGCTTATTCTTTCTTCTTGTGAATCTAGTTCCAGTAATAACAGTGCAGCTGTTCTAATCAAACAAGGTGTCAGATTTTTAAAAGGATTTTCAGTTCCATGGGTTGAAATCTGTAAGCATATATAAGTGTAGGGATTAATTGTATTGTCCTGACTGTGTGAAAGTTTAAAAACATTTACATAATTGAACAATGAAATCATCAGAACAGTTTTCTGCAATAGTTCAGCTTCTCAGTGGCAGTCCTAATATTCACAAAGAGAAGTTTCTGCTCACTTATATGCGGCTTGTAACACCTCTTGAGTTAGTGCAATGCAAAATGACCATCTCTGACAACTTGTAAGAAAGAAGTGTCCCTACTGCTCGTCTGGCACACCTTGCCTGGAGTCACCATTCACTCTGCAGCCCAGCTGCTCTTTCCTCTGCCACGTTTCCAGGATGGTGGGGGTGCAGAGCCTGCGTGCTCCCCGTGCCCAGCCCGTGGCAGGCGGGTGGCCTGAGGCTTGCTCCAAGCAGATGGAGCACGTCTGGGGGTGTCCCGTGGAGTCTGACATGCTTACTGAATGATCTTGGCATGTGCTGTGTTACAGAGTGTGCTGGAACCCACACGTGTGTCCTGTGTGCTAAAGAAATACCAAGAGCTGCGTGATCTGGCACAAAAGGATGTTTCTGATTGAAACAAGCAACCTCCACTCTTGCAGTGTTCCACAAATCCATGTCTGCTTTGAGCCAGCATGTTGTAGGCTGTTGAGCATTTCTGCAGCCTGGACAGAACAGCTTGTCTTCCCTGTTTGTACATAGAGGCAGCTTCTGATATCCTTGTGTAAGGCTGAGGAAGATCCTGAGCCATATTTTGATTTAAAAAAAAAATGTTTTGGCTCAATAATTTTAATATTTGATAGAAATTGTCTTCCAAATGTGTGTAAAAACATGTCTAGCAAGGTCCTCTGTTCCAGTGTTCCATGTGTAAAGGGGCTTTTTGATCCTTTTTATTCTGCTTTTGAAATTCCAAAATTTTCAGACCTGTGAAAGTACTAGTTTTTTACAGAAGAAAATATTAAATCTGCCAACTGTACAATCCCTCTGTTGTCAAGACCTGCCAGACTAGATCATAACAATTTACTACAGGACAGATGAGATGAGGTGTGTGGAGTCTAGGCAGGAAAGGTGATTGCAGTTTTTTTGCTGATCAGTATGACTTCAACCATGACTGGCCTCAGTGGCACAGAACAACCAATCTGACAAGATATGGTTTTGGATATGAGGGAAATAGAACACCCCTCAGAGGCTATGTCTGCACTGAGCTTCTTGTCAGCCATCTGTGTTGCTTTGCTGCTCAGTTTATCATTGACAGAGTAATAGGGCGTTACTTGTATTTCTCGTGTGTTTCCTAGCAGTCTGCAGGCATCAACATGGAGGTGGGTTTAACTAGATGAATGTTTGCCCTGTGTTTATCATCTTTGGAACATTGCTCATGCATTCCAAAGACGGTTGGAACTTGTGTTTGGTGTTGAAAACTGGGTGCAATTCATTTTCAAAAGCCTGCAACCTGCCTTTAAGTGCAAGGATTTCCCAAGCAGAATTTTTCCTGGTGTGAGAAACCTGACATAATGCTGTACTTTTTTCTTGTTAAAGCTGTTGGAACTTCCAGTGCTCAGACGGGAAAATCAGAAAACAGTTTGTGCTTGTACCTTCCTAGCACTGTCCGGTTTTGTTATTTCCTCCCCCCACCCTGTTTTGTAACTCATTGATCAAAACTGCAAAGGAGAGTGAGGAAGACGGTCACTAGCTTAAAGATATCCTGATTAGGTTTTTACACTACAGTAACATTGCCTTAAACTAATATAAAAACCCCAAAGAATCATTATTTGGCTTTGTGCTGTCATTATTCACTTCTGTCTTCACTTTTTTTTTCCCCCTGATTGGGATTTTGTTCTAGAATGCATAATTTCCTTTATGTCTAAGGCACGTCTGGATTACTCAGTTGTGTTTAGTGTTAGAATGTTTTAGAAGCTGACCTATTCAAAATTTCCAGCAGTGAGCAGCTTATGGTTCACTTGGAAGACAATATATCCACAGAAACATAAAATATGTGTTTTACATGACTGCTTTGGCAGTCATTAATTTGCTGTAGTTGCAGTGTAAGCAGTGTTGGTTTTACTATTCTACTTATAGAACTTTGAAGGGTAGTTTTTCTTGTCTAAAAGTTACCCTTGAATAGTTGAGACAAAATGAAATTTACATTTGTATCCAGAGGATAATGTGAATTGGACAAATTATCTTACATTTGCATTTGGAAAATAACATTTCTAAAAAGGCACACATTTCTTTTGTATCTTCTGGTTTCTTAACCCGTTTACATATAACTAGTGAAACATGCTTGTGTTAACAGAATTCTTCTCTCAAAAAAATTTTTTTGGTTAATCAGCATAGTGTGCTTTATTTGTTTTTTAGAGCAAAACCTAACCCTCAAACTAATTAATGCATGAGTCTCTAAAGAAAAACCTCTGAGTGATTCGGGTTCAAAAGGGAGGAAATGAAGGTATCTTTTAGCTTTGCATTTTTGACAAGAATGCTAAGTTAATAATGGAACTGCATTAATAGAAGTGGTAGAGATTCTGCTTGTCAGTCTTAACTTAGTGTCTAACAGAACCTTCCGAGTTCTCTACACACCAGCTATAATTGAGGAAATATAATCGAGGAAACACTCATATTTGGGAATGACAAGTGCAGATGTTGCCTCAACAGCATCTGCCAAATACAAAGTTCATAGGAACCTTTTCCTGTGTGCAGTGGAAAGGTTTGTTTTTTGAATGCTCTGAGAGGCTTCAAAAGTACATTTCTGGGTTATAAGGTTAACAGAATTGTTTGAAAATCGAACCTTAAGGCAAAAAATGAAAACCTCTGTGACTTTGGATGATTAAAAGCAAACCCACCAGCTGTCTGGGGTAGATAAGACATGCTTACTTTTACTTGGAGAGTTGGTGTTACATGGTTCCACTTACACTTTGCCCAGACTGTGGTATTTTTGTAGCATTTTTTTGGGAGAGGCAAGACATTGAGGCTGGTTTCTGATGACACCCTTGGGATCAAGAATGTGGAATGATTAAGTAGGACATTTCTTAGCCTTTGGGTTATCAACTTCACTTTTCTGTCTGGAGCCACCTGGACAGATTAATATTCCACACAGTGTGACCTATAGCAGTGGACACTTTTTTTTTTAAATACAACTCATATGAATGGGTGGTTACATGCAGTGTGGTTTGCCTTATGCTAGCAGACAGCTCAAAAATCAAGTGTGGTTTCCCTTGGAATAAGCAGAAGCAGTTTTTATTTGGGACCACTCCTATTTTAAATGTTAGTTTCCTCTAGCCAGTTATGTTGATGTTGATTAATGCTTCAAAAACAGAGAAGATACTCTTAGAGCAGCAAACAATGACTGTGGATTTTACCTTGTGAAATTAGCTCAAGTCTCTAACAGTCTTGATGTAGGGTGAAAACCAAAGTTGAAAAGGTAAGAATCCAAGTGGAAATCCATTTTTTGACTGTGGCATTTGGAGGTGTTAGAGGGAATGAGCCTAGGCTGTAAATGATGGCTGAGCCTGGGAGAGGAGCTCCAGTTTTAAAGCCACTTGTCAAAACTGAATAAAGCTTTGGATATGAAAAATAGTCTAGAATGGGCATGACTTCAGTCTTGAGAGAATCTAAACTGGGTTTCCTCTAATATTGAAAAGAATATTAAAGTACTGGATTCCTGAATCTGTAGTTCAAGCATTGGGTACATCAGGAAACTTTCTCCTTAGGCAGCTGCTGAGACAATAGGGGAATTATGCTCAAACACTTGATTGCAGAGAATGTGTGCCCATCTCCTGCAGTTGAGAATTGTGTGTCTGGTGTGTGATTACACATGGGCTTCCCCTTGTGACTTCTACAGCTTGATTGAGGGTAATATAACTCAGGGTAAATATGCCCTAATTAACTTCAATAAATAAAAAGCTGACCTTGGATCCTTTCAGACAACCTTTTTTCCTTCCCCCCCCCCCGCCCCGCCTCCACACAGCAGGGAAAGACATCACTGCCGTTTAAAACACTGAGTTATCTTGTCTTGGGATTTGCATACATTAAATGAGTGAGGCTGCTTTAAGCATGAAGTACAGTTGCTATAATGAGAATGTAGTCTGCTGGGCTTTTTTGGCTTTTGTTCTAGGGATGTGATGTTCATGTAATTTTGGCCAGAGTTTCTTTTAATTTTCTGTCACCTGCCGAACTTCTGTCACTTAATTAGTATTGCTGCTCTTCAGCTGGGCTGCATTACTGCTTCTGTTCCAATTTTGTGCTGGATAAAATATCATCTTTGTATGCAGCTGTGATGGTTACCTGGTCATTTCACCAGGACTCAGATCTCTGAGACCTCCAAGAGCTGAAGCTTTAAGACTGTTAAACCTGTTTAAAAGTGTGCAGGACTTGGCAGTACCAAGATGAGTCTTTGCTTTGTTTTCTTTATGCTAGCTTTGGTTCTCCAAACATCAGTGTAACTTTCCTTGTTTCAAAATTTGCTGTGGCACAGAGCAGAGAAACCTTTGAGAAGTGGCTGCTGACTTGACACACAAGTTGACTGAAGTTACTGTAATGAACCATTTTCCAGTATACCATATAGATTGCAATGGAAGGTGTTTTCTGGATTCTTAAGTATCCTTGATATGAAGGACATCATTTTCTTACACTGAAATAGAGCCCTAAAAATTTGTAGAATCTTCCAACGTAATTTGGAGGACACTAGGCTCAAAACTAAGTAGTATAAATAAGAGAGCTGGTAGTTTTTTGCTTAAATTTATGGAAGCCAAGTGTATATGTAACTTAAAACCTCATAACAAAATGAAACACCTCATTCTAGATCTGTAATGTTCCTGTTAATCTTGTTCAGCACATCATCTGCATTAAATTACCCATGTCTTTTAGGAGCTCTCAGAAGTGTCCTAAATGGAGAGGATTATGTTGCTCAGGAAAACTGCATGTGTAGGTTGTAATACCTCCAAGAGCAGTAAGTGTAAAGAACTTTTTCCAAAGCAAGGAAGCTCATAAGTGCGTTTCTCTGTCATCTGTCAATTACCTTTACTATGTAAACTCTTTATGTGACAGTTTCTTTGAACATGCATGTAGGTATCAGCTTTTATCTTTAAACTTGCAATTAAGACTACAATTTTTTTTATCTTGCTCACCTGCTTTATATAATAAGCTTATTCATGCACATACCAAATGAAAACAGAAAATATCTTCTGAAAACTAGTCTTGATGTTCTTTTTTTTTTAAATGAAAAATAGCAAATTAATAAATTTGTTTCTTCTGACATCCTTAATCCAGCTGTCAGTCCTTGCTGATCATCAGAAGAAAAGCACAGTTCCGTACAAGGACACATCTTTTTCTTTGAACAAAGTCATGTGCAAGGCTGTCTTAAGAGCTGTCTGAGAAGTACCTGCAATGGTCCCTAATTGTTGGCTGCTTCTGTGTTCGGTTGTGCTCCTGCCTGATACCACAGCTGGCTGACATGAGGCCACAAATGCTTTGCTTCCAGTGGTAAGCAGTCCTAGCAACAGAGAAATCGGAGATGATTTCACGTATTTGAAGGAAAATAACTTACTTGAGATTTAAGTAAGTGTGAGCAGCTTTGCAAAGGAATACTTCTCCAGCAGGGATGAAATTTTGCTATCGAGTTTGAGGTAAGAGCTAGGTGGGAGATTTAAGTTCTGTGAGGGTTGTTGTGTATTTGAAGGCCTTCGATGTTTGCTCTTTATGGCGAGGAAGAGTTTCAGGTAGTCTGGTTTCAGTTGCTGAGTGTGAGCTGGAGGGTGTGAGCTCAGCTGAGTGCCCTGCACCCTGCCGAGCTCTGGGAGCCTGTAAACAGGAAGGAACAGGCATGGGCAGGACGCTGTTACAGCAGGAGTCAAACATGTATCATAAAAGCAACAGGTCAACAGGTAGTCATGCACAGAAGTGACTAAGGGTTTTATAGCAATTTCTATTGGCCTTCCAGTACTAGCTTTTTGGAATTTTCTGTACAGCTGGATTTTTTGGGCCTTTGATTGTGTTTTGAGCAGGATTTGTTATCTGGTGGGGTTTTTTTTTTTGTTTGTTTGTTTGTTTTTTTGTTTTGTTTTGTTTTGTTTTTAGGGCGCGTGGTGATGGTATCTCCAGACTTATGCCCTTCTGTTCAGGTATGCCTAGGCTATCCAGCAGCACAAGAAAAGCTGCTCAGTTGTGGACACAGGTTTTGGGCACTATCTCCAGGCACAGATGCAGGTTCTTTGAGTTGGAATAATATGCAAACAGCTTCTCCCCAAGTACTCCTGCGCTGCTCAGGATGTGTGTGTGAACAGGAGGTGAGTTGGTTCACAGGTTTTGTGTACCAGTAATGCTCTGTCAACTCGTGACCAGGGTGACCAGGGAACTATGTTAAAACACTGATGCAGCCTGACCTCGTGAAGGAGTTTCCAGGCTGACTCATTAGACAGGGCAGCCTGGATTTTGCTTTGGGAGTTGTTTTTTCAGCAGTCCCTTGTTCCAGACTGCCACAGGCCCCTGAGAGAGGGCTGCTAGAGCCCGTAAGGACATGAGCACTGGCACACAGATTCCAGTGCAGAACATCCCTTAGAGAAGAGATTTTTTTTCTAATTTTTTGGTTCTGCTTTTTTTTAGACTTCTTTCAAGGTTCAGACAGGCATATTTCCATGTTGAGGGAACTCAAACAGTTATCTGGCAACAGGTTCCCTAATGTGGGGTAGATCAATAATTAGTCCATAAACATGAGTGGATAGGATACTTGTAATGGAGCCTAGAGTTCTGCATTGGAAGAAAGGCTTGATTGTCTCCTATCAGACTGCTTGCAATTGTTGTACTTGGAACTCATGAAATAAAAAGTTGCTGGCATAGAAAAGTCCCACATTTTGGAGGAATCACTAGGGATGTCACTTTTCCTGTTAAAATTCTGAGGTGGTTTCTGACTGCTTGAGTAATTGCATTACTATTGGTTATGCTGTGCTTTGCAAGAATCTGGCAGTTGCTTTGGAGAATTCCAGCTTTCTAAGTTGGAAAGTTAATAGCAGCCTTGCTCTGTTCAAGAATGTACTTTATTCAGCTCTGTCAGTGCTTCTGGGTATACTCTTTAACTGTTAAGACATTTTTTTCTCTGGTTTTTATATTCTGGTCATAAGAATGCTATGCAGATTTTAACAGACGTGTTTCTGATTGCATTTCTGCATTTTGGTAACTGTAATCTGCTAAAGGAGTTGCTGAATTTAAAGTTCACTACGGTTAGCAGACATGTTCTTTTAATAGGATCTACTTGATTTTCCCTGCTCCTTGCCCAAGGCAAGGGGTTTGGAAGAAAAAGTAGGATACAGTTTCTTGTGGGGTTCAGGAGCTGATCCTCATGCTCCCCTGTCCCTGTAGCAGACTAGCATTTTGGTCAAAGTGTAGTTTTTGTAGTTACTTGAATATGTAGTGTTTTTCTGTAGATTGTGTGGTTAGTATTGTGTATCTGAACAGCAGAGTGGAACTAAATTCTGTCAGGTGCTGAACAGAAGGACTTTGTTTAGTGTAGTGCTTTTCAAAAACATTCAGGATGAAAGTGGCAGGGCAGGCTTTTGTTTGTCTGGACATGTGAACCGTAGCTGGCTTAGTCTAGAAATCACTACCTAGCTGTAACACTCAGGGGGAGGGATAAGGCATGACTTGAGAGTCTTGCATTTTTGACAGTGCTTTGGGTTTCTGTGTCAAGGTTTTACTCTTATTTCTCATTTTCCTGGTCTGATTCTATTGGTAATAGATTAACAATCCTATTACCCAAACCGAGTTGGTAACTGCCCATGACAGTAGCTGGTGAGTGATCTCTGGCCTTATATCTCCCCACAGCCTTTGAGATTTTGTTTGTATTTTGTCTCCCCTGCCCAGCTGAGGAGGGGAGTGACAGAATGGCTTTGTTAGGCACCTGGTGTCCAGCCTCAGTCAACCCAACAACATGCAGGGTTTTTGGCTTTTTCCCCCTGAATAGAATTCTTCCATGTACTCCTTATGCCTTATTTCAAGCTTGAGAGTGGTGCACAGCCTCAGAGGTGCACAGCAGCTAGAACTTACTCCATAGCTGTAGCCTCATCACCTGGTAGCCAAAATAAAAAAGGAGAGAAAAATCCAAACTGCTGATCTTTGATGGGAGTGGCTTGGAAGTACATGGACAGTATACAGTCTAAGCAAAGATGCTTCTGCTTTTCCAGTGTGTGCTGACTGAAATCCCATTGTTAAGGCATATGGCTCTATTTGCCTTTTTTACAGCCAAGAACAGCCAGCCAAACATTCAAGCATTGTTCTTTAGATTTTTATTCTGCTATTTAGTTTTCATTAGCCAACTTCCTTTCAAACAAAATCTTGCTTAGGCTAAACTTACTCACCATATGTGGAATATAATTATAGTTCATCTAGAAGTAAAATTGTACTGCCACCACCAGACCTAGTTTCTGCATAGATAGTACAGTGTTGCCTACATGACTTCTGGTATTTCCATGTTGTCTGACCAGCTCTGAGAAAAAACTTGTGTATGTTTATGACAGGGATGGAAGCTGCTCCTAATGTAACTGGGAAACACTTAGTTGAGAAGGAGAACTGGGCATGGTCAGCAAAGCAAGGCAGTAATCAGGCCTTTATATTCAGGTCCATGGTTTTGTGGAGGCATGGAAGATTCTTTTATTCTCCAACCTGCCTCTCAAGGGTGTAGGGACCAATTCATACAGTAGATGCACACAGTGTCTGGCTCTGTATGAGTCTGTGGAGATCCTCAGCCTTTAAGTGGGTGGATAAATGGGTGTCATCTCCATTACAAAATTTTTAAGGAGAGGGAATTTAGTGAATGACGCTGTCTCCAAAACATCTCACACTCAAACAGGTTCCTGGATTGTTTTAAGTCTGAGGTGAGGAATGGAGAGTGTTCCCTTTTTGCATTTTGGAGGAATGAAAGAATAAAGTGCCAAACACTGTTCCATGCTTTGGGCAATACTTTGGCTGTGTGAGCAGACTGAACCCTTCAATGCATTGTTGTTAATGTTAATGGCTTTGTGTTTGAGGAGTCTGGGTGCAAATAATACATTTGTGTGACGTAGTGGCTTTTATTTGTGTCTTAGTTTCTTTCATTTCTAATATTTTTTGAAACTGTGGCTTTAGGGTTTTTTATTATCCAGGTCAAACATGCTCAGTGCCAGAGCAACATGTGTACAGGTGACTGATTTTTCAGTTATCAGTGAGATACAAACTCAGTTGCTTTGCTTCATAAATGAACCTTTCAAATAATTATTCACTTTGAAGCTATTAAAACTGTTAGACCATAGATTATGTGATAATACAGGCAGTAGGTTGGGTTTTTAAAAAATACAGCTGTGTGGATGTACAAATTCATTGTTTTATCCAGATTTAAAGGCTCTTGGATACTTTTTTATTTGCATTTTCATTTTCATCTCCTAATATATTTGAGAAACATTTCTCTTTACATGATCCAAATGTCTGTAGAGGAGGTGGCTGTACCAAAAATAGAATGCTATGGTAGCTATTGAGTGCAGCTGAAAACCTGGAATAGCTGGGCTTACAACTGGCAGTGAAATGACACTGGTAAGCAGGATTATCCATGTATCTACTAGTAATAGAAAGTGAATGACGTCACACACTGGGCTGAAATCTGTTTCCATCTGTGGAAACTGCCTTTGTTTTTGTCTGCTACATCCGTGCAGTGTGCTGATTATTCAGTGTGAAACACAAGCCACACTTTTAAAAATAACACTCGAGCTTTTAAATTTGAAAAGCCGTGGAGTAATTGGGAACATCCTTGAAGTAGTTGTACGGTTGCTGTAGAAATACCAGAAGATGGATGTGCTTCTAATGAGTAGCAGTAGGTGTTGCTGACAGCTTTGAGCTTTTTGGAGGTATGGATCCAAAGAGGAAAAGGACTAGAGCATGTGGGGCTTTTGTAGCCATCTGTGTGCCCAGGCTCCCTGCTGCTCCTGTTCTAGTATTTCTGCCTCACTCAGCTGCAGTGATCTCTCTTCTGCCAGTATCCTGATCCTTCTTGCATAGATGGAAGGTAAAAGGGAATTTGCTGGCCTTCAGCTACGCTCACTGTTGACAAGTTGGCTTTTGGACTGTAAAATTGCCTGCTAGGTTTAACTAAAGTTAGAGGACTTTGCCTGTGTGAAGAAGATAGTGGTGCCAGGTGTGTAGGTAGAACTACTTAATTAAACCTGCCTGGGGCAACAATAAAACATGAAATTTCAGTTATTTACTTTGGTAAATTCATTTGAATCAAAATCTTATATGCCAGGTCTGTCCTAGGTGGACTCATTAAAAAAACAGAACCAAAATATGTGATGCATCTTCCTTTGCCTAGCTATGAGATGTTAAATTACTTACAAGTTCTGAACTTGGAGGATCTCTGGATATCCCTGCAAGTGTAAATTTCTCCCTTGTAACCACCTAGAGCGAGTTCTAAGTGATGCTGTAGAGGTGTAGCCAGACTTTTCTCTAATGGCTGTTTCAGGCCAGATGGCATTTAAGGGCTGCTGATTTGCTTAACTTTACAGAGTGTGGCAAGGTGGTGAATGGGGTACAAAGACACCCAGACCTCCATGCTTGCTCTGAAGAAGATGATTTATTGTAATGAACTGAGCCTTTACATGACCAGGACTTGCACACACTGGCTGCCTGCCACTGTGGTGTCACTGTCACACACCCCTTTACCCCACCAGCTCTCTGATCAAGTGATGCCCACTCATCTCCCCAGACAATCACTGCCTCACACATGAGGTGGCAGTCAGCCCACTCTCCAGCCATCCATCCCACAGCTGGACCCTTCCCAGAGTGCTTTTTGGTGAACAGAAGTGAGCAGGATTTAGCAAAGCTTATAAAGGTCATTATTCTGTAAGGCTTTTCTTATTCCCACAGTGAAATAGAGCTATGGAGCTCTTGCTCCATTGTTCAAGGAGATGGAAACTGCTGCTGTTCCATTTTTCATAAAGGACTGTTCTAGTCTATGGCCAAGACTTTTCCTAGAAAGTGCTGTGCTGTAACAAAGTTGAGTTAGAGCAGATCTTTGTTCTGACCCTGCTCTCAGTGTGGCTTGCTTGGCACCCTCTCACCCTGCCCTGCACCTTGCTTTTGATGAATTTCAGCAGAAATTGGATGGCAAAAGTGGATTAGTTCCCATTTTTCCTCCATTTCTAAATGCTGCTGTTGCAGAGTTCTAGCAAAAGGAGATGAAATTTTGTAAGTCAGTGTTTTCTTAAAATACTTTTGGAAATAAACTTCTGGTAATCTGATAAAAGGAGATGGTTGTGATTAACTACTGATAGGTTCAGAGGCTCTTCAGGTGTGATAGCACTGCCAGGGTTATCTTCTGGTGTGGACAGGCTGCAGGACTGGTTTTACTTGTAATTGAACCACAAGAACTGGTTTTACATTATCTGTTAGAAGTAGCCTTACAAAACAGTTAGTCATCTTCAGGGCATACACCCTTTTCTGTTCATGTTGTTCTAGTTTTGCCTATCATGGAACTTCCTTCAAGGAACACATAACACTGATTTTCTTTTTTATTATTTTTAATGCTAGAGAACAGGATTTTTTAATATTAAGTTGGCTGCATTGTTCTAATGATATTTTGTCATACATGGTGTAACAGATCCTGAAGGCTCTTTCTCTTTTTCCATAGGCTGGTGTTTGGGATGCTGTATCCTGCATATTACTCATACAAAGCTGTGAAGACAAAAAATGTGAAGGAATATGTAAGTCTCATTCCTTTTAAATGTTTAATTCATGCCTCTGCTGCCATAGATCTGTGACATTTTCATTGTGTAGTAAATCATGTGAAAGCTTGAATTGGCTGTCTTACTGTTAGATACAGCACTTGTGTGAACCTGGTGGTAGTCCTGTGATTTTGTTTGGAGGGCTAGAGTTAAGGTCTCTCATACTTTACATAGTTTTGTGCTGAAACATGTTCAGCACACTATGCTGGATATAGATATTTTTAAAAAGTATTTTTAATGTAAACCTTAAAGTTGGTTCAATTTCAGCAAAGTACGAGCAATAATGCACTTTTAGGCAGGGGGTAAAATGAAAGTTTGCTAATTCTGCCAACACCTCAAGTATAAGTATTGACTAACTGATTCACAGTGACCACTAGAAGAGCAGCAGCAGCAGCTTAATATCATTGTATGGAGCTCAACAGGGAACTCCAAAATCTACCTAAGAAAAGGGTAGTTCTTGTTCATCTATTGTTCCTCAAAGAGGAGAAAAAAGGAACCAGGGAAGGAAAAGATATGGTTAAGGTGGTGTGGAGAAAAGGAGAACAGACAGAAGAGGAAGATGGAGAAAAACACAATTGCAGTTACTTCAGTTTCTAATTAAGCTGTTAAATTATTTACTTGTCAGTGTGAGCAATGGTGATAATCATGAGAATGTTGACCAGTTGCAGTCACAAGGAGCCTTAGTCACTGAGCTATTCCCTGTTTTAAGAGACAGCCTGACTTGATTTCAGCAATGAAGCTGTCCTGAATCCTGTCCCTCACTTGGCTGCCTGGCTCAGGGTGGGGTCAGGGCCCTCAGTTACTCTGAACTCAGCAGCCATGGCTGTGACCTAGGGCTGCTGTCAGGTGTGTGATGTCTCCACTTTGTATTTGTTGTAGAATGGAGTAGCTGTTGTTCCTCCCCTTGAATGTCTTAATTTAGTCAGATCACCCTATCAAGGCCTCAAAGGACATCATATTTGTGCTCCTTCTGATTTCTGTGTACAAGCTGATTAGAGCTTATTTGGGAGATAGAGCTGGTGCCTGCCAGAGCTAAACTCATGGGGGAAAAAAGTCATCAAACCTAAGAGGAGAATTTTCTGTCTCATGCTCATATTACTCTGTCAGTAAAGTCTATAATGCAAGGAATTTATAATCTGCTTTTCCTCCTGCTCCTTTGAAAGGGATTCACAGGCTAAGTAGGGCGTAGCAGTTTCCAAACAAAATAAAGGAAATAACTTTAATTTGAGAGATTGCCATTGCCTCTTGCACTATGTTTTCTAGAAAAAGAGAAGTAATATTTTAGAATGCTGACATACTTTTCTCACCTCAACTGTCCAGTTATCTATGACCTAACTGTCTTTCTTGGGCATCCTTACACAGGACCCCTGAAATTATATTTTTTCATGTCTTTCTCTCTGAACCTGTGATCTTTGTACAGTCCCAGAACTTGCAGTCACATACAAGACATTTATGGGGCCAAGATGAATAAGACCCATCACATTTTTCATTAGCAGGGCATGACAATGATTCATCAGTGAATTGTCACTCTATTACTGGTTGGGTTGACTGTCCAGATAGGTCTTAGGGATGATCCATGGTTGTCATTTTCCCAGCTGGGTCATTTGCTTTCACAGTAAAGGGTTTAAAGGATTTAAATGCAGCTTTCCAAATGGCCCAGGTCTGCTGCCACTCTCATTCTGGCCCAAGCACAACTTCCTTCCCAGGGTTTTGTGTGGCTCAGGAGGTTTGTTGCTGAATTGATAAGGGCTTTGTAACAGTAAAATATTTTACTCAACCACTACTTCCACCACCTAAAACCAACCAAACAAAAAGAATAGACATCTTGACTTGTTGTGTAGGTCATAATGCAGCAAACTGGTCAAATTTTTTCTGGGGGAAAAAAAGTGTTGTGCTGATTATGGTAATTTAAAAGACTTACAGACTTCAATGCTAAAAGTTAGAATCTGTGCCTTCGAGGAGATTTATTTGTTCTTGTAATTACCCTGCTTTAATGAAGTTGACTAAGATATTTGAGACTTTTTTCACTGTATTGCACTGATGTGCTTGAAATAAGCATCTGAAATGTAGTTTGTAAGTCTGAACAGACCAGCCTTTTAAAATCCTGGCTTCAAAATCCTGACCTGAAAGAATGTGCTTCAGCCAGAGCCAACACTTGAGCTTAACACTTGGATCCTAGGGGAAAAAAACCCTCAATGAAACAAATCTGCAATCACTCTTTTAACATGAAAAGTAAAACTCAGTTGAAGCTTCTATTACTTAAAGTAGGTGATAGTGTTCTGGGTAGTGCAAAATCTCACCTTCAATTTTTCATGTACTATTTTCTTTTTTTCTGGTATGAAAACCCCTCTAAGTCAGTCAGGTTCATTTGTCAAGGATAGTTGTGGTATCTACTGCATTAGTTGTACTAGAATATGATTTGTGTTTTGTAGAATCTTTGCCCAGTCCTCAGCAGGATTCCTGGCAGATCTCATCTGCCCTTCTGCAGAGTGTTTTTTACTGTTCCTAGCAGCCCAGGAGAAATTCTACTTCCACTGTTGTTCTTAATTGGATAAATAGATGTTGATTAAAGAAAGAACAGCCTGGATAAATTATATTGGGGAAAAATGGTAATTTTAAATTGTATTGGGGAAAAATGACATCTTAAAAATTGCATTGCATTATGCTTAAGTTGATGGGGCAAGGTTGGATTTAATTCCATTTTCATTCAGGTGTTGACTCTGGTTCATGGAAGGGTCACCAGTCTAAATATCACATGACCTGTCAGCAATGACTTCAGCTGTTGTGTACGTTTGTCTTCGTTTATTCAAGCCTAAAATATCTAAATCCTCTGAGAGACTGAAGTGAAGAATGTTACCACATGACTGAGTTTCTTTTCAAACTGAAACACAGAAAAGCATTTAAGATAAATGGGGCTCAGGTTCTGGCAGGAAGTGTTTTAAACTATAATGCACATCCATGAAATAGGCAGCAGTGTATCATTAGGTTTTGAGTAGTTATTTAAGTCCACTTCAAAAAAGATGGTTTTAAAAGTGAAGATTAAATCTGAGCCACATCCTCTGTGGAAAGATGTGTGTATATATATGTGTGTGTGTGTGTGTGTATGTATATGTACTTTCAAAGGGAGGAATATAGCTAGATATATATATCCTCCCTTTCAAAAAGGGTACCATGAATTTAAGGCTCAAACTAGTCTCTAACAATTGTGGTGGTTTTGTTTTATTCTTTGTTGGCTTGGTTTTTTGGGGTTTTGTTTGTTTGTTTTTAAGTGGTTTTGTGTTGTTGCAGGGCTTTTTTCCTAGGAATTTAAAGAACTTGTGGATGTTCAGTTTGTACAAATAACCAGTTGTGGTTTGCAGTGACCCATTTTGGAAATACGCTGCATTTGGCATATGATAGCTTAGGGAAAGCAAATGCATGGGAACTGTTTCTCTAGTATTTATTCTGAAAGATGTAATCAGCTTAGGCAACCAAATTTGAACAAATGCTCAAGAAAAAAGAGTGATTCTCTTAACTGTTACAAAACAAACGATACTGTTTCAAGAACATTATCTGATTTCAAAGCAACGATATATAGTGTAAACCTTAAACAAAAATTTTGTACCTGTAAACCCCTGAAGCACTAACATGTGAGCTTCTGTATTAATGAGAATTTTGTAGTTCTTGGCATATAAACAGAATTAAAATCTCCATGAAAATGCTTTTTATGTGTCCTTGCCCCCAGTGTTAATACCGTGCCAGTAATCACAGACGTGGAACTGAATGGCAGTGCAAAGCTGAATGACACATACTGTGAAATGAAAGCAAGGGCTGCTTCACTACTGCTGACTTTTGTGTGCATGGTATCAACACGTGGTTGAGTGTGGAAGAGAATGAAATATCCTTCAGTGTTGTGGTGGGAAGTGCTCTTCATACTTAGGATATTCTGCCAGTGCTGCACTGGTTTTTTTTCATCACTAAAACTTTGTGGAGATTGTGAATCTGTGAAACCAGCCCAGGTGAGGTTGTGACCCTGGTGACACAGCCATTTCACTGAGCTTGCTGCAGCTGCCACCAGCTCTACTTCTGAACAGAAATCTGGCAGGATCTTCACCTGAAACTTGGTTTAGGAAGGCTTGAGATACTGTTGAATGTCTTGCTTTGACAACTCTGAACAAACTGTACAGTGTCTAGTATATTCTGTGTAAAGGTGACAGCAAAGCTCTTGGTGAAGATGGTATTTTAATTTTCAGGTTCGCTGGATGATGTACTGGATTGTGTTTGCTCTTTATACAGTTACTGAAACCGTAACTGACCTCACAGTCTCTTGGTAAGAGCCTGCTTTTTATGAACTCTAGAGGAAACTATATTTGTTTCTGATGTTTTTTGATTTGTACTGATTTATTTTGTATAAAGAAGTTGTGCTTGTTCAATAGCCCTTTTTATAGGAAAAGATCTTGGTGTACAGATGAACAGCACCTGTTTTCAAGTTTGCTGTACATTGTCACTTGAAGTAGGGACTATAATATTTCCAGCTTCACTGTAGAAACTGAACAGGGGAATAGAACTCTTGAAAGGATGCCCTAGCATTTCTCTGTGCAGGAATATATAATGAAAAACAAATATATTAACTGTTTTCATTTCTTAAATGACAGTAGTCCATAAATCCATAACTCACTTAATTTTTGTCTAATGTAACTTCTTGTATTTGAAGAATCCTACATGGTAATATAATTGTGTTTTTTGAAAAGATCTCTTCATAATGATTAATTACTGTGCATTTTCTTACTGCAGTTGTTGATTTTGTGCAACCTTTAACTTGTCTCTAGGTTTCCACTGTACTATGAACTGAAGATAGCTTTCGTTATCTGGCTCCTTTCCCCATATACTAGAGGGGCAAGTTTAATCTACAGAAAATTCCTCCACCCACTGCTTTCTTCTAAAGAAAGGGTAAGAAATAACTTCAGATTTTTAATGCCTTATATGGAAACACCATATGCTGAAATAAAAGCTGTTGCTAGCTGCACCATAAAAGCAGAGCAGCTTGTTACTGTTTTGCCAGGCAGCATGAATTTGGACTAGCAGAGGCAAGTGCACATGACTGTCCATGTCTGTGCTTCTGTTTAACTTGCCTGAGCACACAAGGTCCTGCTTCCTATTGACATGAGAGCTTGGTGTTCCCTGCTCTACTTGAGGATTTCTGGGGAGCCCAGTGGAGTGGAAGTGATGCAGCTTGACTTTCTACTGCAAGGAAGTGTGCAGTACTCTCTGCACAGAAGTAGGAACACTACTAAAAGCTGTTCATGTTAACATTTTTTTCTAGCTTAAACTAGTAATAACACTTCTCAGGATGATTGACATCAATGACTTTTTTTGGTTTGCAAACTGACAAGATAAGAGGAGAGACTTGTTACTGAGTTTTAAGGGTAGACCAGTCTGCAACAGTAAATACCCAAACATAAAAATAGCTAGGAGGTGGTTAGCTTTAGTCAAAGCATGACAGGGACACAGCTCTGCTTAGCTCTTTTTCAGCATCCTGTTTGGATGTGTGGAAAGAGCAATTAGCCAAGGTGTGAAGACAAACACTGAGAAGCCTCACACTACAGAAAATAGCATTCTTAAGGGTCAGTGCTAGGCCTGGCCTTTATTAGGCAAAGCAGGGAGCTGACAAGATTGGCACTGATAGGAACAGTAAGGTCATCTTGACCTTCTGAAGGTTGTGCAAGAAACAATTTGCAACTTTGTAAGCTGAAGGGATACTTACTTCTCTGTAGTCTGCAAGCTGTTGGGAAGTGCCTTGCCGACTTTTGTCTTCAACTCCAGGCATTTACCGGAGCAGGAGATAAATATCATGACTGTGTTGTCCTTGATACTTAAATATTTCAAAGCTGTGGCTTTGGAAGTTGTTTGTAAGTTTGCTCGACCTTTCTAGGGAGCTCGCTGATTTCCTCATGTTAGACGATGTTATTTCTTGAAATGCATGTTATTTCTTGAAAAACTTCTGTCCAGCAAGTTGAGCTTACTCGCTGTAAGGAACTTGTTGCAATGTTTCTTTCCTGGGCAAAAATGATCTACTTTATCTTCTTGTTCATCCACATATAATCCATTTTTTAAATGAGAGAGTTGTAATGAATGAAACATCTATATACAAAGATATATTAAATATTTTCTTAAATTTTTCTTCTATCTTCCTTTACTGATGGAAAAATAATACTGTGGGGTAACTTTGCTCTCTTATGAACAGCCTTCTAAAATTTAAATATGTTTTTTCTTTTAGGAGATTGATGAGTACATTGTCCAAGCCAAAGAAAGAGGCTATGAGACCATGGTGAATTTTGGAAGGCAAGGGTTGAATTTGGCAGCAACAGCTGCAGTGACAGCAGCTGTAAAGGTAAGTTTCTGCTTGCATTAATTGCTTTTGAACTTGATATAGAACGGTGTAATTGTACTGAGGATTTACCACTCTTATAAAAAAGGTAAATTTTACAAGTATATTGAAAACCTGGGACACAATTAAAGCCTTGCTGCCCTCTCCTCCTCATACTGTGTTTGTTGTTTTGTTTGTTTAAGGTGTTTTGTAGTTATTTCTTGGATGATTGGATCAGTTTACTCTAATTCAAAGGGTACCATTCAGTTTTCTGTGCAGGCCTTTAATAAAGATGACCATTGTTTTTTTTCTGTCTCTGTTGCGCTTTCTTGTTGATAAAAAAAAACAAACCAACTTTTTAAAGGATTTCTGGCTTTTCTGCTGTTTTTCTCCAATCAACCTGAGGTAATGCCACATATGAATTAAGGCATGAAGGACTACTACCATGGATAAAAATTAGCTTGACACAATTAACCTGTTTGCAACTTGAGTGAATTATTAAATTAACATACTAAGCATAAGCCTGCCTATTTGTATTTAGCAGACACTTGATTTGTCCTGTATTTTCCATTAAGTTAGGAAGTAATGTGTCATTTTTCCCAGATTACCTTCCTACAAAAACTCATCACCTTCAGTGTTTCAGAGGGCTCTGGGTGTAGGAAGACAAAATACAAACTTATATGTAAGATTCTGAGCAATTTGTGCATCAGTGAAAGGAATAGACTTCAGACAATGTGTATCCTACATAATAGTAATATAAACCAAAACACACACACAAAAATATAAAAAAACAAATAAACAAATATATATATATTTATAAAGGTGTATGTCCAAGTGAAATCACAGTTTTAAGGCACTCAGGATTAATTTCTTCCTGGGAATAAATGGAGCCATTGTGCTCATAGTAACAGGTGTGAAAACCTGAACACTGTCAGTAGATAACAGAAAACAGTGTAGAGATCTCTGGCTGTCAAAGTTGAGTATGTACAGCTGGCATCTAGCTTAAATGCCTGGGCTTCTATGTGAACTTCCTGCATTATAAATAAAAGACATTCCTAAAAACTACATTTTCACATGCTACCTCAAAAAGCTTTGGAAAAGTAGTCATGCATATCTTGTTTGTTCATTTTCTCTCTTGTTAAAGATACATGTAGGTGGTAGGTAGCATTATAATTTTTTTGTTTTTAAATATGGTCGTAATGAGCCTAAAATACTGAGAAAGTGATTAAATTTGAACACTGTGGGGCTTTTTTTGTTATTCAAATTCTTAATATTGCCTTGAGACATGAAATAATTTAGAGTGCCATAGAGTGTACCTCCAAAGGAGTGAATGTGTCCAGAGTGAAAATAGGTTATTTAAACAAACCAAACAAACACCCAAAGTGCTCTACTGGAAAAAAAGTTTAATTGCTAAATGCTGAAGCGCATATTCTGTGCATTACAAATTTATTACAGTAAGCACCTGTAAGGATTCTTATGCTTTGTGTGTGTGCCTCATGTTTGGCTATGGTTGTATATTTCCTTGCTAATTTTTAGGATGCAACAGCAATATTGTAAAGTAACACCAGTGTCTCCTCCTGCTTTCTTCTGAAATAAGGAATAACTTTTTCTGAAATGTTTGTGTTTAGATTTCATTGCTATTCAGCTGTGACTGGCAAGATGCCTGCTCTATTTGTTAAAACTTGTTAAACGTGCTCATGAATATTTGTACAGAATTAGTTCAGTGCAGATCAGATGCTTGGGAAAAACAACCACCACAATACCAAAGTCCTAAAATAGACATGATTTTTAAACAGTATGAAAGAGTAGACTCAGTGAAGAAAAATCTTTATTTTGGCATGTTAAGCCTCTTGGGTTTGTCATTCCAAAATGCTGAGCGTGCCTGCTCCATGCAAGCAAATGGACACAATGCATGTGTTCTTGATTTTGTTCCCTGTTTTCAAGAGTTGACTGCTGCCTCCAGCAGGTGAAAAGATTATCCCTTCACCAGGAGCTGGTGGAGCATGCTATAGGATTTCAGGAATGGAATTGTAGTAGTGGGATCAGTCTTGATGGGAAAGAGGACACACTTTCATCACTATTTTATTTTTTAATAGAGCACATGCTTATTCTGACATAGCAGATCTTGAATTAGGAGAGGAGAGGTTAAACGTGTGGAAGATTAAATCTCTGTCAAAAGACACTGAAGTGTCCAAGAAAACTGCTTATGCTGACTTTAGGAGGGTGTTAAAAATGGGTTGGAAACTTACTGGAATGTTTTGAATATCAAATGTGGGAGAGAGTGATTTTCTTCAAGGGCTGTCAAAGGAATGGGGGATTACAATTAAAAGGCTTGTTGGCTCTGTTAGGGAGGTTGGAACAGCCAGCCAGGTCAGTCTACTGAAATTTGACATAGATTTAAACCTGCTCCCCTATAGTTAAATTTAAATGTATTTGGCAGGAGAAATGGCTTATAGCTTACATTCTCATACTGGTATTTTTAGCTGGTACTAGTTAGCCACTGTTCATATAAAATGTAGTGTTTGAAAACCTGCTAAATTGCATACATTAGCAAAATAAATTTTGTTAAATTAATGTATCAGAAAACAAATCTTTGTAAAATCCTGATTTCAGGAGATTTAGAGATGAAAGACAGTCTGTGCTGAGTTTTTATATACTGAAAGAAATGTTTGCTAGTAAAAGAATCAGAAACAAGATGTCTCAATAGCTCAGTAGTTTATGGATTTGGGGAAATTATATCCACAACACCTAATCCCAATGATACATCTCATACTTTGATGCATCTGCTTTTTAGGTCTTCTGAGATGATAGTTACCTCTGTGTTTCAGTTTTTGCCAACCCATGAATTCAGATTTCTTGAGCTACTAGTGAAAACTGGTGTCTATCACCATGAGCAGGGGGACTGCCCCCTAAGCTGTGAAATACTCTGTCCCTCTTTATAAGGTCACACAGATAGTGTTAACTTGTTAAGTGGTGGTGGTGGTGATAATTGAGGGCTGTGTTTTCTGAATGCCTTCTAGTCATGCTGAATCTGCTGCCTTTTTGCTGATGGAGTGTTATTCCCCTGGCCTTGCTCCCACCTCCCTTATCCCCACTCGGGGCAGGGCAGGGGGAGGAGGGATCTTGCAGCCAGCTGTGGCACACAGCCAGTGTCGCTGTGGGGAGCAGTACCGCTTTCATCCTGCTCCCTGCTGGGGCTGCCTGGCACGCTGCAGAGGTCACTCGCGGGACAGCAGGCCCTCTGCGGGTTGAGAGGGAACAGAAGTCGTTCCCTGTCCGCTTGGGTGGGATCAGGGAGAGAACAGCTGAGAATGTGGGTGCTGCATGCTGCACAGCCCGTTGGGAGCTTGTCCAGGGAAGGCAGGCAGCTTCAGTCAGTGATCCTGGCCACTGAGGGCTGCCAGTCCAATTGAAGCAGCGGGGAGTCCCTGAGCAGACAATGTGGTGTTTGTTTACAGCAACTTCCCTGGGTTAGGCATACAGACTATAAAAGTACATGCTCAATAACAGAATAGGAAATGGCATTTCATGTATGAGGGCCAGCTGATGAGACTGCATACTAATAGCTTACTAGAGGCTGAGTAGTCTTGGAAGGAGACCCTTAAGTAGGCTGTATTTATTTTAAAAACTTGATTTAGAAACATATTATGACTTCAGTTGTTTCACATTGGTCACTGCTAATGTGTGCTAACTCCAAGAAACATACTAAATGTTTTAGGAAATGCTGTTGAATAATGAAGAAAAATCATTCTTTAAGACTTGCATTTTGTTTAAGACAACACACAGACTTCACAGTTCATCTCTCTTCAGTGTTTGCCTACATAGAAATTTTAGCGCTGAAGTTGTGTGATTAATTTTTTTTCCCTTGGCCTTGTAATTGTAAATGTGTGTGTCTCAATCTTTTGTGCTGTAATTTAGTTTCCAGCCTCTGGGCTGAGTGCAGCCTGATGTATTCCTTCCTTACTGGCAGGAGCTGTTGATGTGATGGGCCACTTGTGGTAACTGCTTTGTCATCTCCTGAGCAGCATCTTGGGGTGTGTACATCTAGGGAGAGGTGATGGCTGCTGCCACCTCCATGGCATGAGAATAGAAGCAGGAGATCCTCTCTAGCTCCACCTGCAATTGAATTGCTCTGCTTTCAGTTCTTAGGGCAGACATGTTACTTTCAAGCTGTAACTCTCTGACCTTTCAAACAAAGTATCAAAGCTCTTAAAGCATTATTATTCTCAATGTGGATGTTACTCTCACATTTCCTGCAGTAGAGGGTATTTAATCTCGTATTTCCTGCGGTAGGAAGGAATTTAATATTTTTCAGTCAGACTTTCATTCCTGAGCTGAAAGTAATCCAGATCTTCACAGAATGCTTTGTTTCAGCAGAAAGCAATTAACTGCTGCTTTTGGGCATGGGGGTGGAAGAATCTTAAGTCTTAAATGCAGTGTGAGCAGAGTGATATGCACACTCCCAGCGAACACCTTGAAAGTTATCCTTCAGTCTGTGCAATGGAGCTAAAGTAGAAATCAGTCTAGATTTGGCTGCACTGGGTGTTCCCTGGGCTGGGATAGAGACTGGGGGCACTGTAGGGAGTACCTGCATAGGGTTGGTATAAGGTGTGAGGGGGACTGTCCAGCACAGCAGTGGGTGTGCAACTCCCCTTCCTACTGTGACTCTCGGGCATGTGTGCCGCATCTTTATTTGTGCGTGTATCCTTTCAAACTTCTCAATGTTTTCTGTGTGTAACTTGAGTAAAACTTTCCATCTTGGCAAGTAGTTCTGGAATGAAGGGCCCATTGTACAAATCCCTTACGTCCTCCCTGAATGAGGCAGTGCTCTGCAGGAGCTCCAGCTCAACCGTGCAGTTTGGTTTAGGGCACAATGTTATTTTATGGCACATACTTGACTTTTTTTCCCCATTGAAAAACAAAATTCTATATGCAAAAGCTGCGCTGGAAAATAGACCTGAATGTTCCTAGCTTGGATCTAGTCCTTGATCTACAGTGGAATAAGAAATACAGGCTTGTAATGTGAATTCTTAGTATGTTAGTTGTTATAATATTAATTGCATGATTCTCTACAATTTCCAAGTATCTTTTTGTAGTATATCACATGATGAATGAACTTGCTGGGCAACTGCTAAACAAGTGTGTCTTTCTATGCTTCTGCTGCTAGCTAAAACCAGCTTCTGTCTCTGTTTTGAGTAGACTCTGTTCACACTTGGTTTGTGGAATTGTGCTGAATTTGTATGGATTCTTCTGAGAACCAGCTAGGTCCATTTTACATATTCACCAGTGTTCAGTGACTGAGACTTGGGTGCTCAACCTCTTTAAGCATTGGACACAGACTGATGAGCAGTCTTGTTATAGCAGAGTAATATATGTGCTGTAAGCTGTTACTTGTCAAATGAAGCAGTTCTTTCTCCAGTTCTCTTCTCCATGTCCTAGCAGCTGATAAAGTTCTCAGGCAAAGCTGATTCCTGATGGAGTTTACTTGAAATGCTTTTCAGTGCAAGGAGTGGAGTAGTGGAAGGGCAGTATTTTTCCTTCCTTAGGAGGAACCTTAGGAGACCTGCCTTAAATAAGCCATTTTGAGGAATAAATTTGACTTCAGGATTTCTACAGTCTTGAATACAGACACTGTACAGTGTTCATAGTGGATTTTAACTCAAAGGCAAGCTGTACTTAGGTTTTTGAAAACTGAGTCACCCTAAAAGTATTTAGGAAGAGATGTAAAAGTTAGGGCTTCTACTTCTTTCACAAGAAGCCTTTTCTTTGGTATTGTTTGATGACAATGTATGAATGGTGGGTAGGAATTATAACAGGTTTGTCGTGCTTGAGTAGCACACTGTCCACTGTCTTCATTTTATATGCTGTACTAATAACTAGTCATTAGAAAATTAATACTAGGTTTCAGCCACTTTTCCCCCTGCCCTTTGGTACCCACACAAACTTAAGGAGCTTGAATTCAACTGTCTCTTCACTTTACATGGCTGTTTTTAACATGGAATAATTCAGTGTGCTGGTCTACCAATTGCAAGCAGTTGTTGTCATGAGAGTGGGAACACACGGCTGTGGCCAGCAGTGCCAGAATTGCCTTCTGCTGGTCTGTAGCAGAAAAAGGTGTGTGGAACTGTACCCAGGTTTCTGCTCCTGCTTGTTAACCTGCTGGTCAAATGACAGATTTTACTTAGAAGCTTCCTTTGTAAGAATGAAACAAAGTCTTTAACACTTGCTTGAAGTGGAATTCATGCTTGGACTTGTCAGCCTTTCCCTGAAATGGTTACTTTTTGCCTTAAACCAGAGAAGGAAGAATTAAATGTTATTTTAACATGACTTTGAGTACTTGTTCTCATGCTCTTATTCTTTTAGTTGCTTATGCCATTAATTAATCTTTAATGCTTTAATAATAGCATCGTCTGGTGTAAGATGAAAGAGCTGCTGGGTGACCTTTCTTTCCAACAGGGAAATTTCCATATGTTCCATACAGAAAAGAAGTGAAGACAATTGGAGAAGGAATACTTAATGTTCATATGTGATTAACTATTCTCCTGTGTAGCATTACATTTTGGGTTGCTATTATGTCAGTAAAGCTATATTAGTAAGAGGACCTGCTAGCTTGGAGTCCAGGCAGGACCTCTTTGGTTTGTGGTTTCAAGTTTCTGTCAACTGGAGCTGCTTTTGTAGTGCTGCCAGTTTCTCAGTTATTTGAGTTAATGTTACAGATTTTTCTCCTTAACCTTATTCAAATTTGTGGAGGATAAAGTATAAAATAGCAGAAAACTATCTTCAACCATACTCTTTAAAGTGGAAGTTACTGTCATGTTACCTTGAACTGCCATGTTTGAAGTGAACATTTGTGATGTGTGTTTCTTTTAAACACTTGCCCTCACCCAAGAAGTCTTTATTTGCTCAGATTAAAGGAGTGAAATGCAGAATTTGTAATGAAGCTGCTAGCTTGTGTAACTTTGTCATCTGGGAGCAATGTACAGTTGAGCATGGGTAAAAGCAATACCCAAATCAAATGTAAAGCAACTGCATGGGTATGTTCAGTGTGTCTTGTTGTGCAGCAAGGAAGCATGGGCTTAAACATCTTAACCCAAGCTGAGCAGCAAGGTTAAACCCCTGCCTGGTTTCCAAAGATACTGTTGTTGTATTTCAGAGCCAAGGTGCAATAACCGAGAAACTGAGAAGTTTCAGTATGCATGATCTGACTAGTATACAAGGAGATGAGCCTGTTGGACAGAGACCTTATCAGACATTGCCAGAAGCTAAAAAGAAAACCAGAGCCTCTACAAGTGAATCTGCAGGTATGGATCTTTTTTTTTTCCCCCCTACCTAAATGAACAATTCACTCAAAGCAAAAGTGGGAGAGCAGAAATACATTTATCCCATTTCTAAATGGAAAAGACCTCAAAGAATTCCAGTACACTTAAACAGAATACACTCAAGCAAAGTAAATTATGACAGTTAAGAAATCCTTCTTGAATTACTTTCTTCTCATATCCACTCTCAGTGTAATCATACTGAGTTATTACATAATAAATAATATTACAATACTTACATGATGTAATACTTAATGTATTCATTACTCCTGTCCTTGCTGATTGGCAACAAGAATTTATTATCAAAGTAAAACTTAATTGGAAGTGAAACGTTATGTGATTAAGTGGTGTTTCTCTGACAAATGTACAAGAAGTTAAACATGAAAACATATGGAAGCTTGGTAAATAGAAGAGAAAATGAATTGAAATGAATTCACCAGGTTGGTAGTAATAGATCAGAAAGTAAAATTGTATATGGTGAAAGGAATAATAAAGACATGAAGTTGTCATAATGGGCTGATGCCCGTCAGGACTCAGAAGATGGTGTGTGGTGACCAATACATGGTTTTGTTCAGAGATGCTATTATTTCATTGTTATATTACCTGTACTGTTATTGTCATCATTAGTTTGCTCTTGAGGTTGTGATGCTTGAAGGAAGGTTTTGCTGGACGTCTGGTAACTATGCCTTTTTAAATGGCAAGGCTGCGATGTACGGGAGCTGATATTTCCCACAGAAGAAGTATTTCTGGGCTATTCCTTTTCTAAGCCTGTCATTCCTCCTCATCCCTGTTTGGGGGAGGGGTAGCATTTGTGGGGTCCAAGGAATTGCTTGAATAGTGTGGTGGCCCATGATGTTTCTAAGGAATAGATGGCCAGCTGAAGGGACCTAAGCTGAATTGCACACTGTTTCCAGAAGGTATCCTGTGCAGGGCAGTGTGAACTGGAACTTCTGGCTCGAGAGCAAGCCAAGAATTCATCAAGAGCTGCACTAGAGATGATGTCACTGCAGCTGTTGTGCAGGGTCTGTTCCTCAGTAAGGGAGCATTACTTATGTACCTGAAATAGCTTGAAAATGCTCTCAATTTTTTTTTTTTTTTAATGCTTCAGTTTATTCTATATAAATGATGACTGCTTTGTGACATTCAATCTCACAAACAGATGTGATTCAAATCTTTTGTATTGAAACTGTCCTGGAAGCAGAGACGTGTTGCCTCTAAAATGGCAGAAGAGAATGACTAAATGTCTGCCTCAAGTAGCTGTGGAATAGATGATGTGATTCTAATTTCTAGGAAAAAGAAAATTGAGGGGAAAAAAAATAGCTAAGCCTAAATAAAATACTGGCTTGAGATGAAGTGTGCACAGGTCCTTAATAAAGTTTGGTTTGGAGTCTAAAAGGTGTTCCTGAGTGTTACAGCCTGTAGATTCTGGGATAAAAGGAGAGTTTGGCAGAGGAAGGAACCAGACTGGATTTGGGAGCTTTGTGAAAGGTCTTTGATGGGGATTTGGGGCTGTTGGACCCCAAGGAGCTTTTCAGGGTGTGTTTTTAAGCAGTTTGTGCCCTCTAGTGAGAGTCTTAGGTAATAATCTCGGTCCTGGTTTTGCAGGATGTTAACAATCCTTAACAGTACTTTGGTACAGTACAAGGAGCTTTGGTATTAAAAATACAGCAGGATGAGAGTATGAAGAAAGATCCTATGAATGAGGGTCACTGAATGGTTTGTATTGGAAGGGACCTTTAAAGGTTTATATAAGTGTAACCTCCCTCACAATGTGGATTGTGTCCAAAAATCTTAAATACTTCTTAAGATGACCCCTAAGGTTTTTGGAGTTCAGTGTAAAGCAGAAGATATCAGCAGACCTGTGGTTTCAGTTTTGACAACTGAAGAATCACTGTTGCATACCTGTGGAGCCAAGTGGCAGGATTAGAAGTACCAAACCCGTGGCAGAGTAGATGTTTCTGTTTTGAAATGAGCACATCATTTAAAAGGATAAATCACTTGTGTTAAAGATGAAAATCATGGCTTTCCTGGAAATCAGAAAGTTACAGCTACTTTTTTTTTATATTATTTTTTAAAAGATTATAAGACTCCAATGGAAAAAAATCCGGGAGATGATAAAACAGATGAAGAGATGGATGTGGCACATTCAGAGGATGAAATGTTTGCTCAGAGAGGCCTTCGAAGAACTCAGAGTATGAAATCTGTGAAAACTATTAAAGGCCGTAAAGAGGCAAGTACAATCCTGGTTAATTGAGCTGGGCTTTTTCTGTGTATATTGGCATTTTTCATAGTGTAGAAATTTATTTGTATTTTTAATCTTGGAGAAATTGTCAACAGTAACTGGGTTCTAGAATGCTAAATGGGGAAGGAAGTATATGATAACAATATCTAAGTTTGGAGCTTTTGTAGTTTGGAGTGTTTAGGGAATTACATGCTAAGCAAGGAGCAAGGGAGAGGAGATGGAAGAGACTGCTTGTAATGCTAATTCTGGCACTGCCAAGCCCAATTTCAGGAACTGCTCACCTTGAAAGGGTATACAGGGATAGCAATACTATCACCTGTATGTTGTGCACACTTAAACACCTGCTGTTTAATAGATAAAGAGTAATCAGAATTTTTTAGTTCTCACAGACACACGGCCTGACTCTTTGTGATCTACAAAGAGAAGATCCTATTTAGCATTCAATGTGCTTTATATATGCATTCATCACAAAATTTAAAGGATAAATCTGTGTGGAGTCTCATACAAGTTTTTGGGTCATTCCAGGAAAACAGTTGACACTTATTCTTCTTGCTCAATTCTGTTGAAACTTTTTATCTTATTCAGTCAGGTAGATTCTCTTAGTGAAACTGGGGTGTCCAAAGCACATTGAAAGACAGTTGCTAAATAGGATTAGTGGGGAGGTGAATCATATTTCTGCTCGGTGTGACTCAAGTCTTTGCTATAATTTCATTTTTCCCCTCAGATACGATATGGATCACTGAAATACAGAGTAAAGAAGAGACCCGCTGTATACTTTTAAGTGTACTGCACAATGCCTGCAAGAGAAACTGCTGTACTATAATAACTTGAATTCAAGTGTTAAAGATCGGTGTACAATTCCTAGAATGAGTCTGTATGAACAGATATGGTAGGACTTGGTTTTGTGAGCCTAAGTGGTCAGATAAAGTATTACTCTGTTTTTCTGTATTTGCTTATTGTTTAGATTTAAATCTGGACAATTTACAGCATGAATTTCAGCACTCCTGAAGTAGGAGTTAAATGAGTAATAGGAAATACTCCTTTGCCAGAGATACTGAACAGATTGAAATAATTGCAACTCCAATTGAATTAGCAGAAGCTGTAAGTATCTAGAGCTTGTGAGAATTGAACCATAGTGTCTCCAAGTTTACACTGAAAAATAGATATGCTTGAAATATTTTTCTGAACTACAATTCCTGACAAGGCCTTTGTGTAATTTTTAAATGTACAGTTTAAAGGACAGCAGATGATGGTGGAAAAGAAAAAAACAAAGATGAGGTAGGTCGGATATACCCTTAACATCATCATCTTGCATCATATTGCCAAGCTTAGCAAACTGGGGGTACATACAGCACTTTATGCAAAACCATGATTTTGCACACTCTTAATGATTTACAACTGCACATGTCATTTTAGTGACTTGCTAGATAGCTTAGAGTTGCATTTTGAATGCCAGCAATTTTTGTATTTCATGATCTTTTTTATTATCTTGATTCCTTAAGTACACTTAGGATGCTGTAGATATTTGCTACTAACAATATTATCCGGTGCCTTTCTGTGTATCATAGGGCTGTGTGGGTTTTGTCTGTGTGTGTGTTTTTTTGGGGAGATTTAGTGGTTTTTTGGGGGGTTTTTTTGGGCTTTTTTGTTTGGTTTTGTTTTGTTTGTGGAGTGTTTTTGTTTGTGTCTGTCTTTCTCCATCTAAAGAGATGTAACATGATTTAAGTCAGCTTTTGGTTAAAATTGTGGTAAGTAAAACTTGTAGCAGTTTCAGTGATACGCCTCAGGGATCTGATCAGCCCATGAGCTGTGTGTTAAAGTCATGCTGCCATAAAGGCATGTATGATAGGTTAGTCAGGCCCTGGTTTAGTTTTGCTCTACATTGCTTTAGGAACAAATATATTTATATATATGTATGTACTTTAGAACACGTGTGAGTGTATATTTCATACCATATGTGGATTCTAAAATGGTCCGTGTAGTACTTTCTTTTACCGCTAAAGTTATTACTAAAATATTTGCATATAAATAGCTTCTTCTAAAAGTCTAGTTGATTTAGTCAGTAATTTTATAACCCAGAGTCCCATGGCATATCTGCACAAGAGATTAATTTTGAAATGTCTTTCAATGCAGTGACTTGTCAGAATTACTTTTTTGGGTCACCTTTGGTACTCTTTTCTGCAGTTCTGAGAATTAGGCTGATTTTACTTTTCTGTGTGACTATATTTCTACTGTGGATTCAGGGAGAAACCACCCACTTTTTGCAGGTAGTATTTTATTATGTATCTTTGGGACAGACCTTGTTATTTCCCTGGAAGAGAAAGTGACATGGATTCTTCTTACCCTTGGATCTCTGACTTCAATCCTTAGACCTTCCCCCAGGTATTGACAGTCATCTGCAAGTCTGCTGCAGAGATTTTAAATATATTCCTGAGGCTCGAGCCTGCTGCAGTTCTTTTTCTCTTACAGCCATAGCAATTCACTTGATGGTAGGCCCTTGGTCTGTGGCATAGACTGGCACTCAAAGCAGCCTTGTGCACACTTAGGCCAGGGCTGGAGTTCTGTGGGCACCAGTGTAGCTGCTCTGTGTGTTGGTGTTGTTCCTCCCTGGCTGTGGGAAGTGTCTGCAAGCCCTGTGCAAGGCTGTGCTCAAATGCAAGAGCACTTTGAGCATCTCTGAGGAACCTCAGTGCTTTAGTGAGAAGTCCCAGCAGGCCATTAAAAGGCTAAAGCTTGTGATACTTAACTCAGAAACACAGTTTGATACCACAAGACAGGAAGGCTGCTCTCTCCCAAATGAGTGCAAAAATCTCATCCCCTAACCAAAACTGTCCCTTGTTATCCAGCTTTTCTAAGGAGCTGTGGGCAAGGAGTGATCATCAAAGCAACCTCCCCAGGAGTGTGGGATTTCTGCCCCAGGAATGTTTGTGACTCTTCTCTCCCTGAGGCCTGTCTGTGTGTTAAGGTATATAAGATACTAAGGAACCTGAAGCTCTTTTACTTGCATCTCACTCTTCTCTGAATAGTAGACTAACCTGGGCCTGGGATGGAATCTCTGACTCTTACTGTACAGTTGAGCACTTGCTGACACATTTTGCTGTAACTAATCATGCTTGTTTTACCAGCAAGCATGGCGAAAAAAAAAACAAAACATCTTTCTACAAATCATAATCCTGCATGAAGGAGTAGGGTAAGCTGTTTGTTCAGAATTACAGTTCCTGTTACAGGTTCATGTAGATCCTGATTTGTGGTTGTGTTTTTAACACATTTCTAGGGCTAGAGGTCATTGAAGTATTTTAGGCTCTAGCACACTCCTGTCAGGAAGTTGCTCCATGTGTCCCTATGTACCTGAGGCTGTAACTTCTGGCAGACTTAACTTGCTAACTCAGTAGTGGTAAAGGCTAAATAAATCCTCCCCTTTCTGGAACTTGCATGGAATTAAGAAAGCTGGCAGTATTATTCATATTCATTACTGTTTGCATATAAATGTACATCTGTTCTTTCAGATTACTGTCTTACATGATCAAACCTTCAATGTTTTCCTGGCTGTTTTCTGCAATATAATAGCTAACTATAAAAATATTTTCTTGCCAGCCTGATTTTGATCTTTGAATTCGTCCTCAAACTGGTTCACTGGGTTATCTTCATTTCTTTCTTCTTACTGTTCATTGTTAGCTGATGCTCGTCAGGGCACAATGGCATGATTAGCTTTCATCCCAGTGATTTGTAGTTCTCTCTCCTTGTTGAATTTAGTTTGGTTTTGAAACACTACAATCTTTTAACTTTGGTTACAGGGAATTTTCAAACTTTTCTTGCCTTAGCAACTGTAGAAGTCATCTGTCTAGCTCTTACCAGGATACTTCTTGAAAAAAAAAAAAAGTTAAAAAGCAATGTGTAACATTATTTCTGGATTTGGAATGTAAAATGTAGTTCATGTCAACTTATCTAATCTTCTGAACAAAGTGTTTCCTGAGAACTGACAGACTGCCACCAACAGGACTGCTGATGTAGCTAAACAAAGACTTGGGGTTTAAAAGTGCTTTAAAAGAGAGTAAGTATTTCTGTTAAAAATCATATCAAGCTTTCAAGTCTTTCCAAAATATATCTGAACTGACTCGGCTTTCTTAGCAAGAGCCTACTGCACTTGTTAAAATACCCAGTCTGAGCTGAGGATTAAATTGGTGGCCTCAGCTGCAAGTAAGCTTAGGCTGGACTTTGATTACAATGTAATTGCCAATATTGCTAATTCCTTTGGTATGTGAAAGTAACTGAATAATATCCAACATACATTTTGCAAACTAGAATGAATTTTAAAATAGAAGCTAACTTGGTAAAAGAGAATGGTGGAGAAAATGCTGGACACATTCAACGTGCTGTTCATGACAAAAATGTGTTTATTTTTGGTGTTGCTTTTATTAATGGGAAGTTGGTATTTTTAAGTATTTTTTCTACAAAAATCTATGTGCAAAGGCAATACTTTAACATTTTTCAAGAACTTGTATTTTTAGATGCTACAAACCAGAGAATATACATTTGGACTGAAGACAGTAGCTTTAAAAAAATGCAATATGAGCTTTAATTTTTATATTGTAATAATAACTTGCTGTCAACTTGTTTACATATTTGTAGGATGGAAACTACATTATGCATTGACTTATCTTGATGCTATCTTTAATAAATGCTGCTTTGAGCAAGATGCAGTGGATATTTTATTACCTGAAGTACCATTAACAAACTAGTCACTATATAATTTGTATTCTGATACTTATTGTAATGGTTCAGGCACAAAAACAACCTATCTGAACTTTGGAGAGACTTTTAAAAGTCTTTGAAGTATGACTAAGCTGGCCTTGAGGTTCTTCTGTGAAGTCTGAAGCTGATTTAGGCTGAAATGAAATGTACCCTGCTAAAGGTAACTTGAACACACTATAGTATGTCACCTGGCTTGATTATGTGTTTGGTTCAGAGTAAATTAAAATTGAGATGTTCAGTGTCCCAAAAGAGTGTAACTTTCTGGGGAACTGCTGGAATCAAACTGATTTTGTTTATAATTCCCTAGTCAGGGCTCTTCTGGCAATCCAGAGGAGGAGAGGGATAGATGAATTTGGCCCTTTCCTTTTTCAAATCTCCCAGTGAGCCATCTGTTAACACCCCTACCAAAACCTAAGCAAAAACCTCAGTAACCACATTTTCTGGGCCTTGTTTGCAAGGCTTCCTGGCTCAAATAAAAGAATTTCTTGGTGTGGCTAATTGTAAATGAGAACACTGTCTCATGCCTTCTTTGGCGTTCTGTGGTGCGTGGTGATCCTGTGGCACCCAGGAGACCCTTTGGGACACTGTGGCAGCACGTGGCAGCCTGGCTCCACAGTGACCCCACAGCACCTCAGGGACCCTGGGCACTGTGGGGACACTGTGGATCCTGACAGCACCCTGGGGCCCACGGTGATGCTGTGGGTTCCATGGGCACTGGGTGATTATCTCCAGCTGATCTGCACTGCCAGTCAGAGCTTGCCTGTCATTGCTTCCAGTTTCTTTCTGCAGTCAAGCCCAGGGCACTGACAGGCTGCTCAAACACCAAGGGTTTGAGGAAAACACCCTTCTGTAGGTGACAGTGTCCAAGGCCAGGCTCCATGGGGCCCTGAGCAACCTGATTTAGTGAGTGGCATCCCTTCTATGGGAGAGAAGTGGCAACCATGTCAGCTTGAAGGACCCTTCCAACCCAAGCCTGTCTAGAATTCCAGTATTTTTCTGTGAGTCACTCAGAACAGATGAGGTCCACCAAGTACTGAAAAAATTGGCCTGCATTCTAAAAACAGATTCCTCAAAATACTTACGAGATTTTAACTAAGGAAAGAAACCAACCACCTCTTCAAAATAACCGTATTTATTACACCAAAACTCAAAGTCCAAACAGTTCACATTCTTCTTTTCCTTCTAGGTTGTCCCAAATGTGACAATTAGCAAGACAAAAACATTTGTATGTATCCAAACAAAACCACAAAATACAAGTCAAATAAAGGTATGTTCATACAAAATTCACATGGTCTTTAAATGCAACAGAAGTGGCATACACAGATTGACAGGTACAGAAAGACAGATATATAAAAGCTAGCATTTCTGTGTTTCTTGTGCCTGGTGTTGAAATGTAGAACATCTCACTTGCAATAACATGGAGGGAATAAAACACAGCAGTGTTAACTCAGATTTCTGCTCTTATTTACAGAATTTGGATGGTAACATGGCAGAATATTCTTTCTTTCATAAAGAAAGAATCTTTTTGATTTTTTTCATTAAAAAATACCTTATAAAAGCTGGGTATTATCTGCCGTTACTGGAGAGCTCTGCTGCTGTCAGTGGGTATCAGTATTCACAGCTTGATTAATGGATTGCTGTTCTACAGTTCAGGCTACACCTGCAGTGATTATTTCAGTCAGTTGGGAGAGACAGGAACTCCTCTCTTACCTGATCACCTTTCCAAAGGGCCCTTCACAGGTTTTCCAAATTTCAGTGCTAATGCTGACTGCAGCACTATCACAGCAGGACAGAAATAAGACAACCAAAGGGGATTGTTTATTCCTCTGATTTTTTTAATTTTGCCTTTTTTCCACCTGAGGAAGCTTTGGCTGTTTCAGCTTGCTTTGCAGTTTCAGCAGTTTTCTTTCTTAGCCTTTGCTTTTTGGAACGCACCACGTCTTCCCGTCCCAGTTCAATCATTTTGGCTTCCCATGATTTCATTTCATTCTGATACCGAACCTTGTCATCTTCAGCAAGCTGCAGGTACGGCTGGAAGAAAAGAAGGTATTAACAAGTTACAGAAGGGCCTTTTTCTGGAGAACTGCCACGACACAAAGGTGACTTAGAACAACACCTGTGCAGTGAACAGCCCAGGTATTTGCTTTCCCCCCAGCTAAGTGAAAAAAAAAAATAAAATTTCAAACTTGCAGAAAAATACGAAGATGTAGCACTAAATTGCATTTATGTCAAGAGCTAGCCATTCCTGAAGAGGATATTTATTAAGTACTGCTACTAAAGTTAAGGCTTTTTTATTTGAGCACTAGTTTGAGATGGCTAGATTACATGAGGCACAGGAATAGATATTGCTGTAGAATTATTTCAAATTATTTTTCTACAGTAAGAACATGAACCTAGGGTGTGTCCTAAGTACACACTGGGCAGTAGGGTACAGACTAGCTGAAAATGTCAAGGTTTAGTTTAGATTTCAGTACAGCCCTCCTCCACTTTTGATTTGCTCATCCACAGGTTTGTAGTTCCATACATTCAGAGGGCTGACAGAAAATTATCTCCCAGACAACCCAAGTTAATAAATTACCCTGTGCACATCACTTGCAGATTTCTGTTACTTTCCCTTGTAAGAAGTCTCTCCATGAACAGCAAATTCTTATGCTGGTGTTTAAAGGTACTATGGATTATTAGACAAAAATCAAATTGTTGCGTATTTTTCCACCTTCTTCTCTTGATGTTGCTTAGCATCCCCTTTAAAGCACACCAAACTTCATCCTATACCACAGCCTCACATTTCAACAGCACTTTGAATTAAATGGTCACTACCGGAATAAAGGTAATGACAATCTTTTTCAAGATGCAGGAAGATCTTGGAGTATTTTCCTCAGTATTTTATTTTGAGCAACCTATGTCAAGATTTTTGTAGGAATATATCAAATTTGACTCAGGTTTTTAATTGTGATTGGATCAGAGTCTAATCCAAGTCCTCTGACATACCTGCTTTTGGGAAGCAGTTAGTTTTTGCCACGTGTCATACAGTTTCTTCAGCTTTGCCTAGGGGATACAGAACATGCAATACATGAGAGTTATTTCAGGAGTAGACTGACTTCAGAGGGGTACAGATGAATACTTCATGAATGAAAACCAAGCATAAACCAATGAAAAAAGGACAAGGTCACAGAAGCTTGCTTCCCCTTATTTACTCTTTTAATGTAAGTAAATCATAAACTGTATAGTTCAAAACAAGCTTCTGGGCGTCATCTGAGCTTCACTTACACTGTGGGCCTCAGCTGACTGGAGAAAGCTGCCTTGTGCATGGAACAAACTCTATCCCCCATCCCAGCTTACTGACTAAAGGTGCAGGGCAAGGAACACGTGAGGCACAAGGGTGGGTCTCCAGCACTGCAAGTGCTGTAATTCACCAGTGTCACTCACATCACCCCAAAGCACAGCTTAGTGCAGAACTCTGGAGTCTGCTGAGGAGCTCCTGCGTCTCCATAACACCAACTGAACTACAGGAGGTACAGTAAACTGCTACTGCCACAACAGGAGCACACCACCACAACTCTGAAAAACTGTATTTCTACATCAAAACAAAGGGAAGAATAATTCTCTCCTTACAAAAGGACAGATGAACTCTGTAACTCTGGTAAAGTGCAAAAAACAGCACAAACACTAAATCTGTATACCCACCTAGCACTTTTGACAGGCCATGCCAGCAGTATAGCCAGATTGCCACAGCTTAGAAAAAATGACCTAAGCAATGCAGCATCCAGATACTGAACTACTGAACAGTATGTTTGAAACATGACAGAATCTAAACTAGATTTTTCTGAGCACAATGGATGTGTTTTAGAAAAAGAATTTTTCCTGGCTTACCGCAGGTGAAATTCCCTCAGTTTCTTGGAAATTTTCTGCCAGGAAAATGTTAAAGCCACTCCGAGCTCTTTTAGGTTTTCCAAGCAGATTCAATTCCTTCAAAAACAACAAGAGAAGTTATTCCATCTCCCAAGCATGCATTTGTTCCAAAAGTAAACTCAGCATTTGTCTTTGTATTTTATGCAAAAATCAAACAGAAATTCTTTCTTCAATGTTTTACTCTCTAAACTGGACTGGATGTCAAGATGCTCTTAGTGCTTTTCAAGACTAAACTACAAAAAGCTAACAACTTGAGCTTTCACAAGTTGTTGAAAAAGCATTTAAAACTGATTCTTACTTCAGCTAAGTCTTGCAGAAACCAAAGAGTGCTACTAAATTCAACTCTGTAAGAAAGTCATGATGCCAGGTTTTCTATTATTCTCCAGTAAGGCTTTTGTTTTTGCTACCTGCATGCAGAGAAGAGGGCAGACACTCATCTGTGGGAGGTGAGAAGGTAGAAGAGAACTGTGTTTCTGCTATCAGAATGCTTTGCCTACAGGGATGATGGCTAGAGAATGAAAGTACAGCAAGTTATAGATGCAATTACTTCATGTTTTCTCCAGCCCTGACATTCCCACTGGAGCCTAGGTGCTGTAAATTAACATCTGCTTAGGTATTAGACATGCCAGCTGAATTCCTTGTGCTGCCATACTCTAAAAAGGATCAGCAGAATCATTAAGATTAGACACTCCCTCTAAGCAGGAGTCTTTGAAACCAAATTTGTTTTGCTTTTGCCAATTAGGGCAATGCCACAGTTTAATTCACAGAAATAAACAAGCAGTACATAACCCCTTTGATTCTTCCAGACAATCCATAATATTGTACCTTACAGATGGTTCTGTCTCTAAGGATTTATACATAAACCAGCCAAAAAGGAATAGGAAAGATGGTCCTTATGAATATGCTAGTAAAGGACACAAACAGATGTCACAGCAGCAGCTACACAGTGGCAGAGCCCAAAAAAGGAAGGAAAAAAGGCTACTTCAACCAGCTGCTACCTTAGGGCCTAATGAGGTAACAGATACAAGGTCTTTGTGCAAAGCCATTTCTGGATGTCTTCCCATCTGAAGAAAGTGTTGCTGGGCCAAATGTCTTTTAGTGCCTATCCTTTCTCTGGCAGCTCCAGAAATAGGGAGAAAAAGCATAGAGAAGCTACCTCTAAACACAAAGATCCATGCTAATTCTGGGCTCTTCAAGCACAGGAAAGCCACTAAAATAGCTGCTAAGCCCAGTAATTATTTTAGTCCATGGCATTTGGGGGGGGTTGTGTTTGTTGTGTGTTTTCTTCTATTCTGAGTTGCTTCTCTATTTCTACAGCATGCTTCAACTGTGCTTTGTATTCTAGACAAACAGACTTCAGGCTCTTTGAGAGAAAAGAAACCCAAACTTCAAAATACTTACTCTTTTTGCCCTCATTGATCTTCTCTTTGCCAGTTGTTTTCTCCTTTCCTCTTTCAAAGCTGCAGCCTGGGCTGGAGTCAGTTGAGCTTTGTAAGCTGCCATCTGCTCTCCATATCTTTTCCAGTCTGTCTTTTTTGCTTCCTCATAGACCTATAGCACAAACCAGCACCAGCCTTAAACTTAAGCCAGATGCTTTCAGTCAGAGGCACCTGACCATTAGACAACCTAACACTTCTAACCTATGAGTAGAAAAATTACAGACTGAAAAACTTACAGAACATCAGATTTTCATCTGTTTGATTCCCTGTTCTACATTTCAGAGACACAAAGGGAAAGGTACACAGAGTGAGAAGTCCAGAAGGGAGGTGAGAGCACCTCAATTCTACTGAACAAAGGTATTTCCTTTAGAAAACAGAATTTAGCTCCTAACTGCCTCTAATTGCTAACTGCAGTCAAGGAAGAACAATCATTATTTTGCTATAAACGGCATTTAAATTCAGCAGTGATCAGCAAGTCCTAAAGTTGCTTTATGTCATCCCTTGCAATTGCCACTCAGAGACACTTCACTACTTAGAACTTAATTTGATGACTTTTAAAGAAATTCACATGAAGCAAAAGAAATTGTTGCTTTCATCAAAATTAACTGAGGTTTCACCATCCTTATACACTAGAGCAGAACAACTTTACACAACTTGTATTCTACACGTAATGCAATACTGCCATTCAAAAAGGAGCAAGAATTGGTTTGCAGCCCCACAGCCACATGGAGTGAGAGCTGTGTCATTTCTCTGGCAACAGATTAGAACTGTTAAAGCCCAAGTCACAAGTACAAGTAGCAAAGTATCTTCCTGTACTGGGTTTGCATGGCCAGATTTTGGTGGAGAAGAGGGAACAGGGATGGCTCCTGTGAGAAGCCTGATGGAGCCAAGGCCAGGCAGGCAGCAATGCTGGTGGAACCTCAGGATTACAGAGTTGAGAAGGTGAAAAGGAAAAATGCACAACTTCAGCCAGAGGAAAAAGGGAGACCATGTCAGAAGAACATTTCTACTGGTCCTAAGGTCAGGAAGGAGAGGCAGGAGATGCTCCAGGCAGCAGAGCTGAGGTTCCCCTGCAGCCTGGGGTGCAGCCCACGGCGAGACAGCCCTGCCACTACAGCCCACGGGGGAGCCACAGTAGAGCAGCCTGTTCCTGAAGGACAGCAGCCCATGGAAAGGGACACATGCTGGAGCAGTTCCTGAAGAACTGCAGCCCTTGGGAAAGACTCACACTGTGAGCAGTTCATGGAGGACTGTCCCCTGGAGAGGGACCCCAAGTTCTCCCACTGACCAGGGAGGAGCAGCTGAGGTCAGTCCAACACACGATGGACTGACGTCAGCCCCCGTTCCCTGTGCTCCTGCACTGCTGCCGGGAGCAAACAAACTGGGAGTGATGTTGAGCCTGGCAAGAGGGGAGGACAGGGGGAAAGGTGTCTTAGGATATGAATTTTTATTTCTCATTATCCTACTCTGATTTGATTGGTAATAAACTGATTTCCCCAAGTGGAGTTTGTTGTGCCCTGACAGTAGCTGGTGAGGGACCTCTCCCTGCTTTATTCCCACCCACAAAGGTTTTGCTGTATCTCCTCTCCCCTGCCCAGCTGAGCAGAGCAGCTCAGAGTGGCTTTGGTGGGCACCGGGCATCCAGCCAGGGTCACCCCACCACACTTCCCTTGAGGTATTCAAAGCTCCCAACTGTTTTAATGTCTGAATCTTCGTACACAAGTGCTTTATACCAACCAACCAAAAAAACCCACCAGACTGAATAAAAAACCACGAGACACCACAGCAAATAAAACCCCAGCACCTGTAGAGTTCAGAGTACTCAGGGAAAGGTTACAGCCTTCCTTACCTGCTTCTGTGCTGCTGGTAACTCCTTCCATGCACCTGCTAGTTTTTTAATCAGTTCCAGGTTGCTGGCTTCTGTACATTGAAAGGAGAAAGCCCAGAAACAAAGATCAACATTGTACCTTTAGTGAGCTTCTTCAGTTTTTCCCAAGGAGAGCTGTCACAGGTATCATCTTCCCGTACAAATGCATTTTTGTCCTTTCAAAGAACTAACTCTCTGCGGCAGTTGAAGGGCACTGCAATATTTAGGGGATAGGGGAGAGTCACTGCTCACCTGGAACACAACATGCAGTTATAAACTGAAGCACTATTGCAAGGCAGCTCCACAACAATTTCCTATTTTTTGCCTTTTGAGTTGGATCCTTTTCTATACAATGCAAGATGGTCTGAATTTGGAGGGGGGAGCAGGGAAAGAAACCAAAAGTAAAATTTCCAGTTCTAAGTTTTTTAGCAAAAAGAGCCTGCTGAATTCTTCATTTAGTATAACATGACTTTATCCACTTCATATACTTTGATTTTCTTATCCTTTACTTACAATATTATTCAAAAGAAGTTAAAAAAAGTAATTTCCTTCTCTATTCTGCAGCTCTCTGGTAAGTCATTTGCCTGTAAGTCAAATAAGAGTCACTGCATTGCCTATAAGTGAAGTTTTTCATAGTAAATCAAACATAATCACAGAAAACCATTTTCCTCTAAATGCACTTCCTTTATCTCCCACAAACAGCGATGCAATCCAGTACCTGCAATTTTTCAATTACTAAGGCTCAAAATAAAATCATACACAGCTCATAATACCAGCAAAAACGTACTTCAAATATACAGAGCCCAAAAATAATTGAGAGTCACAAAGCTCTGTTAACACGTATTACCTAGGTGAGCTATTTGATCAGGCGTTTTTAAGGTTACACACACATGTTCGCTGTTTTGACTAATGAAGCAGGGAACACCCAGCAGGCACGTGCAGGCAATGAGTCCGGCCAGGCTGGATTCACCGGGGAACGGTAAACACTGCCGGCTGAACACGGGTGGACACACGGCCCGCGTCCCTGGGCTCACGGCTTCAGATCGCTCCGAGCTGCCTTTTCCAGAGGGCCGGGTC